>SJXQ01008660.1:208068-349902 GCA_006408695.1 Aepyceros melampus
TCTTGAGAGTCCCTTGGACTGCAAGGAGATCCAACCAGTCCATTCTGAAGGAGATCAGCCCTGGGATTTCTTTGGAAGAAATAATGCTAAAACTGAAGCTCCAGTTCTTTGGCCACCTCATGCGAAGAGTTGACTCATTGGAAAAGACCCTGATGCTGGGAGGCATTGGGGGCAGGAGGAGAAGGGGACGACCGAGGATGAGATGGCTGGATGGCATCACGGACTCAATGGACGTGAGTCTGAGTGAACTCCAGGAGTTGGTGATGGACAGGGAGGCCTGGTGTGCTGTGATTCATGGGGTCGCAAAGAGTCGGACAGGACTGAGTGACTGAACGGAACGGAAATTTATCTAAGCCTTGTGACTGTTAAAATCCAGAGAACACGCTATAAAAACAAAATATCTAACAGGAACAAGTAGGAATAGCAAAGACTGTTTTGCTGTTTTATAGCAATACTATTTGTATTTTGATGGAGTTGCATTTTATTAATAGTTTCACTAAAGCCTGCACTAATGCAAGTGATATTGGAAAACTTGTTTCTTAAGAAACACTAAAATGTGAAAAAATATTTGATTTTTATTTTCCTGGTAAAGAACATTATACTTCTGAAGATAAAAGAAAATGACATTGTTTAACGCTTTACATGAAATTTAATTTCCTACCACATAATTGTTAAAAGATAAGTAGCTCCTGCATTATTAATAAGAATAAATACTAATATGGCAACTAAATAATGATCACTAATGTCTTCTTCATTAATATGTTAGTGGTTGGCTGCTTTATCATGAAGAGAAATTAGAGTAAGATAGTTGGAAAATTCAGTAAGTTAGAAAACAGCAAGCTGTGTATTGTGTCTCAGTTTAATGATAAATATATCGGATTCATAGGGATTGAGAAAGAAGAAATTTGCATACTGAGTACAGAAGTAGTTCTAAGCTGATAGGTGTTTTAAGTCTCTCATGTCCCTTTGAGTTGAAGCTTGTTTACTCTTAGAAAAACTTGATTTCCTGTGTCTGAGGAAAATAAGCTTATAAAAAAGATGAAAAGGCTGCTATATAGCACTCTAGTAAAGGGAGGCTAACAAATTAAGTGTTAATGAATGAAAAACATATGGATTACACTTCACTTCAAATAGAAATGATTTTAAAATCAAGGGGAAAAGTACTTAGCAAAATGTAAATAAGTCTGTCTATCTTAAAGCACAAACAGTTGAGGAATCTTCAGAAAGCTCTCATTATTGCTTTCTTTTGCCTTTATCTATCATTTTCATTTTATGGAAAGGATCAATTCTCCATGCTCAAATGACCTTTCAAAAGTTTAACAATATATTTATTGGGTAAGCTAGAAACAAACATCCCAGAAGTTCAGAGATAAAAAAAGATCAAGGGAGAAATGACTATCAATTAACCAAACCACCATGCCAACACAGAGCACTTTTCCTCTGCCCCTTGCTTACTATGATTTTAAAAACAAAGCCAGAAATATCAGTTGTCATATTAATTTTTAAATCATCTTCATGTATCAGTTCAGTTCAGTTCTGTTCATTCATTCAGTTGTGTCCGACTCTTTGCGATCCCATAAATCAAAGCACGCCAGGCCTCCCTGTCCATCACCAACTCCCGGAGTTCACTCAGACTCACATCCATCGAGTCCGTGATGCCATCCAGCCATCTCATCCTCTATGGTCCCCTTCTCCTCCTGCCCCCAATCCCTCCCAGCATCAGAGTCTTTTCCAATGAGTCAACTCTTCGCATGAGGTGGCCAAAGTACTGGAATTTCAGCTTCAGCCTCATTCCATCCAAAGAAATCCCAGGGCTGATCTCCTTCAGAATGGACTGGTTGGCTCTCCTTGCCATCCAAGGGACTCTCAAGAGTCTTCTCCAACACCACAGTTCAAAAGCATCAATTCTTCGGCGCTCAGCTTTCTTCACAGTCCAACTCTCACATTCATACATGACCACTGGAAAAACCATAGCCTTGACTAGAAGGACCTTTGTTGGCAAAGTAATGTCTCTGCTTTGCAATATGCTATCTAGGTTGGTCATAACTTTTCTTCCAAGGATATATATATATATATGTACACATATATATGTGATTTATATCCAGTACTCTTGCCTGGAAACTCCCATGGATGGAGGAGCCTGGTGGGCTGCAGTCCATGGAGTCGCTGAGAGTTGGACACGACTCACTGACTTCACTTTCACTTTTCACTTTCATGCACTGGAGACAGAAATGGCAACCCACTCCAGTGTTCTTGCCTGGAGAATCCCAGGGACGGCGGAGCCTGGTGGGCTGCCGTCTATGGGGTCGACAGAGTCGGACACGACTGAAGCGACTTAGCAGCAGCAGCAGCAGCAGCATGTCAAACTGTAGCTAAGGTTTATATTTTCAAATTAAATTAATACTAATCTTTTTATTGCACAAGAATTGGAATTTATATGATGTGGGTAGTTCTAATTATAGTCCACATTTATGTTAAAACCTTTAAAAGATAACTGTCTTCATGCTTCTTTGGAGCTTGGAATTTGCTTGATACAAGAAGAAAGTACCCCTGGAGATGGAGTTCAGAATAGATATTTTATTACTGAGCCGAAGCCTGTTTATTTAAAATAATTTAGGCATATTTGTAAGCTGTATTCGCTCAAGTCGCTAAGAGACATTCTTAAAGAAAGAAAAAGAATGTTTTTCTGAAAGCAGCAACACTTTGGGCACCCAGGACTCTGACCCCCATCAAAGTCCAGGTGACTTACTCTTCTCACTGCTGTGTGTCTCTCACTAAGGATTCTATTCCGGAGCCTAAGATGCTTATTTTTCACTTGTGGATATTTAATTTGGTGCCTGACACTTAGTGCAAAAAGCCTTTCAGATGGTTGGAAGTGGGGGCTCTCATGGGTACCGAAGTTTGCTGGGATCTCAGTTGGGGACTGGAATGTCACATGTAAATGATTTCAGAGCCCACCCTTTTTTTTCTCCTGCTTTCAGGCGTGAGGATGCTCTTCAGCTCCCACTGAGTTAGGCCCTACTGGATTAGGCTCAAGGAAGCCTGTTTGTGCTTGGAACCAACAAGATGCAAGGCTCCTTAGTCACCACTCTGTCACCCACCATTTTGGATTCAGTTTGATTCCTGGTTTCCACTTCCACTTGACATCCCTAATTTCATATTTGGCTAGCTCCAATATCAGTTGTTACTTACCCTCACCTACTTTCAAGTCCCCACCAAGCTTGTAAAATGCTCAAAGACTGTCCATTGTCCCTCAGCTACAGGTCAGGACACTGAACATGAACACAAGAACACAATCCGTAAGTGCGTATGGAATTGAATCGGACAGAGGTGTCATGGATCATTTAGACCTCTCATGAATAAACAACTCTTACTGTTGGAAAATGGAAGCATGAATTAGAGTGCATTAAACTATTTATTTTCCAAGAGGCAGAAGTATTAGTCACAGCTCTAAAATAAGCAGTTATATAAAAGTCAGTGCAAAGGCAACTCAAAGTCTTAACCAAATGAGTTACTTCTTTTTACTAAAACTTTCAATGGCTTTCTACTACCCATGGTATTAATAAATATACAGTCTATTGTGCACATTCCTAGTTTCCAGTCTACCTCTCCAGGTTGATCTCTCACCTTTTCTGTCCTTCTGATCTTTGCTCCAGCCAAAACAAACTGCTTTCAGTTTTCAGACTTGCTTGGTATTTTCTATCACTGTACCTCAACTCACTGTCTCCTTTTTCTAAGAGATAATTGGGTTGAAAATATTCAATTCACGGGCTCATTGTTTAATTGCAAGGACTGATTCTCAATACAGACTTTTGCATGGAAAAATCAAGTGCCGCCACCTCAAATCCCCATCAACATGCTTCCAATTTTTCTGTGTACTGCCACTTTGCAATTTATGACCCGCGTCAAAGCTTTGTCCCCACTCCCTGGCTGTATTCCCCAAGCAGAACTGAGTAATACCTCTAGGAAAACATGGCGACCATACCATGCATGACAACAATACTCGCAATTTGCTGTATTGATAACCATTGTTAGTTTCACCTCCCTGCGTACTTAGTTCATCAGTAACTGTAGGTTCAGCTTCTCTTAATCATCTTTTATTATAAATTGTATAGAATCTATAATAATTATAATTTATTTATGATTATAAATATAAATCATAGTTAAATTCATATTAACTTTAAAATGCTATAATTATTAATTAAATCATCATAAATTTGACTTATGGAAATCATTAAATATTTTATTTAATTATAAACAATATAATAAATAAATTTATAATAATTTACATGTTTGTATTATTATTTATAATAAACAAATTATAAATTATTAAATTTATTAAAATTATAAAATTATAGACCTTCAGAATAGAATTTCATCAAGAATGAACTAAACAACTCAGTTGTGGTCCCTACACAAAAGTAGTGGATAAATAGCAACCCTTCCACAAAGATAAGGAACACAGTTCTTATCCTATGTGTTTCTTAGTGTGTGCGATTCCCTGTATGTATGCATTCATTATAAGAAGTCGGCAGCTTCTTCTCAATGTATCTTACATATTTCCATTGTATGTGTGTGCTTAATTGCTCAGTCGTGTCCGAGTCTTGCGACCCTATGGACTGAGGCATACCAAGGTCCTCTGATGATAGGATTCTCCAGGCAAAAATACTGGAGTGGATTACCATTTCCTTTTCCAGGGGATTTTCCCAACCCAGAGCTCCAGCTCGCCTTTCCACAGGCAGCTTCATCACCTGGTGAGCCATTTCCATAGTATAGGCAACCCTTAATGAAATCTATTCTAACAGACAAGAATATTCATCCTCATTAACTGAATAGGGTAGTTCCCAGATAATGTAGCGCTCAAGAAGCAGACACTTCAGCTGTCATGCTTTTCAATCTCTCTGTTTGATCTTGTCCATCTCCCTGTGTGCATACACTCCACTGTCCCACGAAGCACAACCGACCTACTCTCCATCTCTGCCTGGCATCCTGCTACTTTCATGAACTTCAACAGCCCCTTTTAAAGTGATAGTTTCTTTAATAAAATAATTACTATGTAAATTAGTCTTCAACAAATAGTAAGGCACACTTTGGAATTAAATTCCTAAGTATGGAAGTTTTGCTTCCCAATATGGTTAAAACTATTATATAAGTTGAACCATAGCCACTCAATCCATGTACCTAAAAATACCATTTCTTCTGTTGCTAATGAAGGTCCTACGGCACAAATTTATTAAAGGTATACGTTTGCATGGGATAATAATTGGGTCGATAATATTAAATTCATAGGCTCATTATTTAATTGCAAGGGCAGATTATGAATACAGCTTCTAAAATGTATTTTAATGAAAAACACTACATCCTGACCTAATCATTCAACCTTATGCTATCTAATTAAGGATGCAAAAAATCATTAGAGTTGCAAAATATTAGTTCCAGCTCCATCATGCTGGGAGCTGCCCCTTCATGAATATATATTTTTTTTACTCCATGATAAATAGTTAATGAGGTAAAAATGACAAAATTTGCATGTAGGCAAATTAGTTTAATAGAATGATGTCTTTTCTGACTACTGAAAGTGACCTTTTCCTTCTTAAAAAAATGGCTAAAATACTTTGAAATTATCATCTGGCTGTCTTTGTACAAATGACAAATTATATATATGAACAACATAAAAATTATAAAATGCAATAATCCTAAATTCTCATCATACTTTAAATGTGTTCTCTGCTTTTGCATTTATCAATTTAATAAAAGGAAATTAACCATATTATAAAGTGTCCATTTATGTGGCAATTTTTAATCCAGAGCATAAAAATGAGAAGCACGTGCTTAATAGCTAACATGATGGCAAAGACTCTAGATCAAATTTTTAAAGCACAAGAATTCTAGACTACTTACATGAAATACTTTTATATTAAAATGTCCATTCCACCTCTTAATTTAGCATTTTAGACTATAGACGATTGCTCTCAATTAAACTGGTATAACATCTTGAAATTAGTATATCAATTATTCAACAGGACTACCTTGCTTCTCTACTGAAATAAACCAAGCAAGCAAACATAACACAGGTTAAGAACAATAACACACAAAATTAGTCATAATGAAGAGAAAGGCTTCATGGCACAAATACCCGATCAGGAAGAGATGAGATAAATAAAATATATATGTCTGTCCTTTCAGCTTTGTGAATGTTTCTGTGTACCTAGCAAATGCAAACCCCCCAGAAAATAACAGGTGCTCTACAGATTTCCAAACGATTTGCATAAACATCTCTATGAGTCTTATCACAGATGCGTGCAGAGTCTATGTCATGAAAGGTACAGCAGCAATTTATCTTGATGTCTTAACTTCTCTTAATGGCCCAATAGAATCTAAGCCAAAATAGTTTACTAATATACAAATGTTTAGATTAAATTGTTTACTGTTGTTACATGTAATCAAATTGTCTCTTCTCTGGTCCATTTGAATGTGCGTGCAGTCAGCATGATGGACTCAAACCTCCAGTGACACTCTTCCTGAGTTCTACTCTTGTCCATCATGTGTCAGCTAAGATATTTAACAAAGAAGGGAATAAATATTAATTTTAAAGAATTTTTCCATCTCCTTTAATTTCCCTTCCAGCACCTAAACATTTGTTTATTTCCCCCTCCCTTCCTCATTCCCCTCTTCTTTTCCTTCTTCCCATCTTTGACCATCTCTCCCTCTTTAATTCTATTTCTCTTTTTTAACTAAAATGAAAATAATAAGTAATAAAATAACTTTCTGTTTTCCTCTGAAGTCTCTTTTTCAACTCAAATCGTTTTGATCCTCAACACTGGATGGCTTCCAAATTCCTAAACTTCTATATTGTGAAACCAAATGATGAAATAAAAGGTACTCTACCTACCTCAGACACTTTGAAATTATACTAGAGAGAAAGTACATTTCACTTAATTTTTTGGATCTTTTCTGCCACTTTGGCCTTTTAAAAAGCACACTGTTAGTCAAGGATTTAAAGAAGAAACCAAAACGTATATATGGTAAAGTAAAAATGACTATATGGTAAAGTCAAGGACAGTGGTCTCAAAATGTCTGCTGTAGTGTTAAACTAATTATTAAATTAACAGAATTCAAGACATATGGAGTATATTACTAGTAAATCCATATGGAATTTTTTTAAAGCAAATGTTTAGGTTTCTATCAAGTAGAGAACAGAATGGGGTAATTTTATATTTATTATATGGGGAGACTAAATATGTTTAATAATTCTGTTGTTCATGCACACTTTCTTTTATGTATTGAACAAATAGACAATAAAAATGTACTATATTCTGCAGAACCTGTTAGAGATTGAGGAGAGAAAGTTGGAGAAAATATTGCTTTACTACACAAGAAGATTTTAGTCTAAAGAGAAAGAGGGACACATGGAAAGTTATTCTTAGATGTTGGAAGGGTCAAGTAAAACAGGTAATTTTAGCAAAAAGGAGTTGGTTCCCCCCCCCCCGGGCAGGCTCCACAAAGAAAACATTTAAACTGAGTCCAAGAGAATAATTACTTTGCCAAGTGGTACTTGAGTAGTTGTATGCCAGGCTGGATGAAGCACAGGCTAGAGTCAGGATTGCTGGGAGAAATATCAATAACCTCAGATATGCAGATGACACCACCCTTATGGCAAAAAGCGAAGATGAACTAAAGAGCCTCTTGATGAAAGGGAAAGAGGAGAGTGAAAAAGTGGCCTTAAAACTCAACATTCAAAAACTTAAGGTCATGGCATCGCATCCGGTCCCATCATCAGTTCAGTCGCTCAGTCATGCCTGACTCTTTGCAACTTCATGGACTGCAGCAGGCCAGGCTTCCCCATCCATCACCAACTCCCAGAGCTTCCTCAAACTCATGTTCATCATGTTGGTGATGCCATCCAACCATCTTATCCTCTGTTGCCCCCTTCTCCTCCTGCCTTCAATCTTTTCCAGCATCAGGGTCTTTTCTAATGAATCAGCTCTTCACATTAGGTGGCCAAAGTATTGGAGCTTCAGCTTCAACATCAGTCCTTCCAATGAATATTCAGGACTGATCTCCTTTAGGATGGACTGGTTGGATCTCCTTGCAGTCCAAGGGACTCTCAGGTGTCTTCTCCAACACCACAGTTCAAAAGCATCAATTCCTCAGCGTTCACCTTTCTTTATAGTCCAACTCTCAACATCTATACATGACCACTGGAAAAACCATAGCTCTGACTAGATGGACCTTTGTTGGAAAAGTAATGTCTCTGCTTTTTAATATGCAGTCCAGGTTGCTCACAGCTTTTCTTCCAAGGGGCAAGGCATCTTTTAATATCATGGCTGCAGTCACCATCTGCAGTGACTTTGGAGCCCAAGAAAATAAGATCTATCACTGGTTCCATTGTTTCCCCATCCATTTGCCATGAAGTGATGGGACTGGATGCCATGATCTTATTTTATGAATGCTGAGTTTTAAGCAAACTTTTTTACTCTCTTCTTCCACTTTCATCAAGAGGTTCCTTAGTTCTTCTTCACTATCTGCCATAAGGGTGGTATTATCTGCGTATCTGAGGTTATTGACATTTCTTCCATCAATCTTAATTCCAGCTTGTGCTTTATCCAGCCTGGCATTTAGCATAATGTACTCTGCATGTAAGTTAAATAAGCAGTCCCATTACATCATGGCAAATAGATGGGGAAACAATGAAAACAGTGACAAACTTTATTTTGGGGGTCTCCAAAATCACTGTAGATGGTGACTACAGCCATGAAATTAAAAGACACTTGCTCCTCAGAAGAAAAACTATGACCCACCTAGACAACATATTAAAAAGCAGAGACATTACTTTGCCAACAAAGGTCTGTCTAGTCAAAGTTATTATTTTTCCAGTAGTCATGTATGGATATGAGAGTTGGACTATAAAGAAGGCTGAGTACAGAAGAATTGATGCTTTTGAACTGTGGTGTTGGAGAAGACTCTTGAGAGTCCCTTGGACTGCAAGGAGATCCATCCAGTCCATCCTAAAGATCAGTCCTGAATATTCATTAGAAAGACTGATGCTGAAGCTGATGCTCCAATACTTCGACCACCTGATGTGAACTGACTCACTGGAAAAGACATAAGTACAGAGCCCTAGGAGACACTGACATTAACCAGAAGAGGCTGGTGGAGCCAATGAAAAACGCAAGGAGATTAGTACTAAAAGAAGGAAGTTAATCTAGGGAACTGGCTAACAAAGGCATCACAGCAGAAAGGCAGAAATAATACTCCCCGCTCCTGTTCACTCAAAGTCACATGAAAGCTGATGATCATGGCATGTGTGGAAACTCATTCTTTATTATTCTTCACAATCCTTGTGTCATTTTGCCCAATATATATACAGCAGTTGTGAACAAATATGTTTATAAGAAAAGTAGAGTGCCAGACAGTACGGACCACATGGTTATGTCTCCTCGATTCAACTAATTAAAAAAATTCATCAATATACAATGGAGTGGCAGGATTTGTATAGTGGTGGCTATCATATACAGTAGTCAATGGTTTTGAGAACACTGAGAGAAAATTTAACAACTTGCTGGTATGCTAAGAGAATGAGTGTCTTTTGTGCAATGAAAATGCAAATCTACTTCAAGCCAACTCACCTTCCTTCTCTCACCATTGAGTCCTCTCCACTGCTCAGATTTTTTTATGATATAGCTTAGCTCCTGATTGGAAATCTCCAAATCATATGGTATAAAGAACTTGCTTTCTTCACTGTGGATGCGCTGAAATATGTCTAAAATCCAAGAATCATTGTGCAATCTAAAAAGAAAAAAAAATCATTTATCGGTTTTTTCCCAAAATAATTGTTTGCTTTTGCCCAAAAAATGTTAAATAATTTTTTTCTTTTATAAATTTCTATGTATTTAATTTCCTAGTCCCCCTTCATTTTCAGAAATTATTTCTTTGTGATTTAATAATTTTCTCTGCTAAATATCATAATCTAACAGCAATTTGGGATTTTTATAGTTGTCTCCTAGAAGTTTATGATGTCTGATTCTAAGTTATAGACTGTTGAAAAATGAGAAATATTTAGTCACTAATTTGTATATGAGTGCCTAACTTAGTTCAAATCTGAGGGATTTGCCAAAGGAAATTTAAGCTGGGATTTACTTCTCCTCAATGAGTTGATTTTAGAGCCGTGTCACCAGTTCAGTTAGCACAGAGGTTTTGCTTTACGATATGAATCCATAAATGCACAAATCTGGTGAGAAGTCTAACCTGTTGAACTACTCACTTAATCCGTTCCCATTTTTAAAACCAACTCCAAGTATTCATTTAGAAAAGCACATTTCTCTTGTGATGTTGATAAAGTGACAGCAAAGTATCTTACTGAAAAGCATTAATATTTCATTGGTAACATTTAGCTGGATTGTAAACATTAATTAAGCCAATACTTATAAAACTTTTCCACAAATTACTTCTAAGTTCAGAGAAGAGAAAATGTATATTCTATCCTAATTTACCAACATATTTGTTTTAATATAATGTTTGTTTTTGTAAAAGTATAAGTAAAATTTAGGAATTCCCTGCCTTGCTTCCACTACAGAGGGTATGAGTTCAATCCCTGGTTGGAGAACTAAGATCTTCCATGTCACGCAGTGTGGCAAAAAAAAAAAAGAAAGAAAGAAAGAAAATCTTTAAGTAAAATTCAAATTCTGGAGAAATATCATATCTATCCTGTGACTTAGCAGACACCTGGTACACCATGTTTCATGGAACCAGTTTAAGGACAAAATTGTGCCACTAACATTCTGTAGGCCAGATCAAGAACCCCAATGCCTCACAGTGTTAATAAACTACCCATAAGAGAAGTAAGTTTATACAAGATGCCAAAATGTAAACTAGACTATCAAGCTAGTTAAGGATCACATGGAAAGTATTTCTATACAAAGTGGAGAATTTTAAATATTTTCTAATTATCTTGTGTTCTAAATGCACTTGATAATGAAATTTAAACATATCGCTTTCCTGTTATAATGGTTACAATACATACATTGTGTTATGTAGCCTTACTTTAATCCTGTTATTTACATATTAACATATTAAAATCAAAAAAGTTAGTCTGACTGTTTTTAAGTAGCAGAGAGAGAAACTAAACTCAGCACTAACTCCAGAGTTCATTATATTCCATCATCTGACTCCTCAGTAAAAATAACTGCCTCTATCTTGATTGTTTCCAAATCACATAATAGATGTTTTGACTCTTCCTGTCAAATATGAGACCTGTGTTTGCCACCTCCCCAACTATTTTCCATTCATCACAGAGTGGGAATACAGTCAGCCTTCTGTACCTGCAGACTCTACATCTACATATTCAACAAATCAGGGATTAGACAATTTTGAAAAAAAATTCCAGAAAATTCCCCAAAGCAAAGCTTGAATTTGTAGTACACAAGTAACTACTTACATAGCATTTACATAATCTAGAGGTAAGTCTAAGCACAGTTGACCCTTGAACAACATGGGTTTGAGCTGTTAGATCTGCTTACACACAGATTTTTTTCAATACATTTTCAGTCATCCTTCCTATCTTTTTTCATCCATGACTTCAGCCTATGATGTATCACAAAGGCAATACACACTCCGCATTCTGTAGTTCGCTGAACCCCGGGAGGTGGAACCCCAGGATATGGAAGGCTGACTATAAGGCTTGACCATCTTTTTTTGTTTGCTTTGTTTGGGGATTTTTTTGGTTGTTTTTAACTTTGGCCATATAGTGGTATGTGGTATCTTAGTTCCTCAAACAGGGATCAAACCCATGCTCTCTGAACTGGAAGCAAAGTCTGAACCCCTGGAAGAACAGGGAAGTCTGGGACTTGAACATCTCATCCACAGGTGTTCTGCAACCAGTCCTCCATGGATACTGAGAAATGATTGTAAAAGCAAAACTGCCACCCGGCGTCTCTGATGGTCCATATGGCTTGGTGCCATCTTGAAATGCAACTGCTATTCTTCCCATGCTTGGAGATTCTAGGTCGGCCATTTGAATGATTTGCTAGTTGTCTTGTTAAACAAGAACTAGTCTTTACCATTCTCTTAAGCTTGTTTAACGTAACATTCATCTTTTTCTTTTAATGGTGGTAAGATTTAATGTAGTTAAATTACTGTCAATTTGCTGCTATAAACATTTTCTATATGAAGATTTTAAGTGCAGGATTATCAACAATGCAATTAACTTTGAATTAATTAGGAATCACAGTCCTATTCCTGCTAGCTTCTGTTCCTTTTGCCCAGGCAATGACTGTCTCCTTTTTATATCTCTTTCATTCTGTGTGAAAGAATGATTATAAAAAACATCCAAGCCAGGATTTACAGGATGGTATACAAATGCTTTAACAGAGAACAGAACGACACACTGGAATATGGAAAGCTGTTGCTGATGTTGTTCAGTCGCTCAGTCATGTCTGACTCTTCGCAACTCCATGGACTGCAGCACACCAGGCCTCCCTGCTCCTTTACCATCTCCCGAAGTTTGCTCAAGTCCATGTCGTTGCAACGGGATACTACCCAGCCACCTCATCCTCTGATGCCCTCTTCTCTTTCTGCCCTCAATCTTTCCCAGCATCAGGGACTTTTCCTATGAGTCAGCTGTTTGTGTCAGGTGACCAAAATTCTGGAACCTCAGCTTCCACGTGGAAACTACATGAAATTTGTGTGTTAGTCGCTCAAACGTATCCAACTCTTTGTGACTCCATGTACTGTAGGCTGCCAGGCTCCTCTGTCCATGGAATTCTCCAGACAAGAATACTGGAGTGGGTTTCCATTTTCTTCTCCAGGGAATCTTCCTAATCCAAGGATCAAACCCAGGTCTCCTGCATTGCAGGTGGGTTCTTTACAATCTGAGCCACCAGGGAAGCCCCTGGTTTAATTACATTTGATTAATTTTTTTTTTTTTTTGCCACTTTGAGTGTCATTTCCCAGTGAAAACTTCACTATGAGTTAATAATGAATCAACTTACCAACCTTTATTAGTTTTGAAAAGCATATTTCTCAGCTCTATGGACTTCCCTGGTGACTCAGATGGTAAAGAATCTGCCTGCAATGCAGGAGACCTGGGTTTGATCCCTGGGCCAGGAAGATCCTGTGGAGCAGGGAATGGCAGCCCACTCCACTATTCTTACCTGAAGAATCCCATGGACAGAGGAGCCTGGTGGGCTACAGTTGATCACAAAGAGTCTACCGAGCCAGCTTATACAAACAAGGAGAAAATAGTCTCTGGTAATGTATACAAAATTTAAAAGTAAATTGAACTTCGATAATTCTGTAAACTACTTGATAATATAATCAGCAAGAAATATAACATTTATCTAAAAGTGCACTGTTTTATCCCTTTTGGATATTTATGCAGTCCACACTGATCAAAGTTTCTGAATATCTAGTATTCACTTTTTTGGTTCTCTTTAGAAAGTTAAAGAGTGCACCTGAGTGTTAGAATAATTCTGTTAAGATAATGTAAAAACAGTTTCAATTTAATAAATATAAACTTTTCATGATCATATTTAGTTATGAAAGTTTGTTATTTGGAACAATTAAAGATAACACATATACACACATATTTTTTCCTATTTTTTTTTGCCATTTTGGGCATCTGTGTATAAATATCAAATTGAATCATATAAAGTTGAAGATATTGGATCACATTGGATGAAAGAGAGAAGCAAATATGGAAAAAAAATTCTACTGATTAATGAATCTAAATGAATATAAATTTCACTGTACAACTTTTGAGATTTTTTTTTATGTTTGTTTTTAATAAAAAGCTAAAATCTTATGATATTCTATTGAAATATACATCATTACATGATGATGGTTGAAATTTTTAATTTTTTTAGCAATACAACTGTTTAGTATGCCTAAAAATTTTACATCTTAAAATTATTTCTTCAAAAGGTAATCAAAGTAGAAACTACATTCTACCTGTTCATAAAGCCTTAGGCATTATTGTTTATAGAAACAGGTCGCATATTATGCCAGAGGTTCTGGTGATGGACAAGGAGACAAAGTAATTCACAAAGCCCTCTGCCCTGTGTCCTACATTTGCAGCAATGCACTGCTTGGTGAATGGCAGAAGCTATTGTGTTTGGTTCACATGCGAATGTGGGTCATTTATAGAAACCTAGCATGTGACATTTCTTTTAAAGCTAAAAAGGACAAGTGTGAACCTTTAGTTAACATAGTATTTTAAGGGTCATGAAAAGGATGGAGTCTATAACTTTAAATAACTCTAATTCCAAAAATATGTATAAACATGAAGAAGAATCATATAAGATTGCTTATTTCTAACTCCAGCACTTACAAAGGAGTTTAGCAGCATGGGTCTATACACGTTGTAGTCAGTGTGCTTGTGATATAAGTTGGAAAAGTACTTTATCTACTGGCATAAATACTTTAGACTGTGACGGGTACAGATCCATACAGACATCATGTAAACAGTCAAGCTTCTTATAGAGTGACAAGCACATGCTTGCCAAAATTCATTCATTCATTTTTTAAATATTTAAATTTTTTTCTAAAATCTACATATTCTTTAGCAGAATTGTTGACTCTTTAAATGAGGTGTATGACACTGATGAGGAAGTTAGATAGCATCACCGCGTTAAAGAACAGGAATCTGAGCAAACTCCAGGATATAGTGGGCAGAGGAGACTGGTGTGCTGCAGTCCACGGGGTCACAAAGTCAGACCCAACTTAGCAACTGAACATCAACAAGTGACACCGAAGCGTTGAGATGTGTGGAGAAAGTTTCTATTGTCTTTCTGGAAACCCTTGAGTAGTCACCATTCTGTTTGCTGTTTTTGCTGATTAGTCAGCAAATTGCGTCCAACTTTTTGCGACACCATGGACTGTAGCCTGCCAGGCGCCTCTGCCCATGGGATTTCCCAAGCAAAAGTACTGGAGTAGATAGCCATTTCTTTCTCCATAGGATCTTCCTGACCTAGGGACTGAACGCGGGTCTCCCACATTGCAGGTGGATTCTTTACCACTGAGCTACCAGGGAAGCCCACCATCCTGTTAATAGTAATTAAAATCCAAATGGCTTTGGCACAAAATTGCACTAAATAGAGAAAGGGGAAATACAAGGAAGGCATAAAGAAGAAAAATAAAACAAAGAAGATAAAGTAATTTTAGTAAAAGGAAAAAGAAGTTCAGAAAACAAAAATGTGCACACAATGGAAAATAGTCAAGACTGACTTACTCCCTGCCCACAAATCCCCATTTCCAGAGGCTGTCCTACCATGGGTTTCGAGTTGTTAAGTGAATATTTTTCAGCGTGTATGTAGGTTCATGTTTGTAAGTGGACACTCATTTTTCTCATTCATTCCTTGATCATGCATTTAATCAGTCAGCAAGTATCCACATATGCCTATCAAATGCTGGGATAAGGAAATGGCAACCCACTCCAGTGTTCTTGCCTGGAGAATCCCAGGGACAGAGGAGCTTGGTGGGCTGCTGTCTATGGGGTCGTACAGAGTCGGACACGACTGAAGCAACTTAACAGCAGCAGCGGCAGCTATCAAATGCCAAGTACCTACAACTAGGAAGGGAGAGCATAGGGAAGATTCCTGAAAGAGATGGATGAAAAGGAGTCCTCATGACAGAGCAACAAGGAGACACAGAGCATTAAGGTCATATATGCGGGGAAGGCATGGCCGCGGTCAAGGGACCTTATGTATGCAAAAGCAATAGGAAGCCATTAGAGCAACAACAGATGATAAAGCATCTGCCTGCCAATGCAGGAGACCCAGGTTCAGTCCCTGGAGAAGGAAGATCCCCTGCAGAAGGAAACGGCAACCCACTCCAGTATTCTTGCCTAGAGAATTCTATGGACAAAGGGGTCATATATATGACTATATATATATATATATATAGTCAAAAATTATCTGGCTACAGTGAGACCAGACTAACAATTTAAAAGGTATGAAATTATTTAGCTATATATTAATTAGATAATATTCAGAACTTTTCCCTCCACATGGTAAATACTAGTTTGCTTTAATAAGGAAAATTGTAAAGAAGATTGATTCAGAAGTGGAAAATCTTTGATTATCTTATACATATTCCCTAGACAATGAATATGCTCATAATACTCCCATCAAAATCTGTCTTTAAATTATTTCAATCCAAATTAATTTTACTAAGTAATAAATGATAGCAGCTAAACTTATAAGGCTATTTGGGACTATTAAGACAATGATTAAGAAGACATCTGCACCCCAAAAACTAATTAACTCAAGTACCAGCCTTTCAGATTTGTGTACTACTTCCAGGAATATGAAAGCGTAAACAAACTTAACTGACATTTAAAGTGTGGTTTCTCATTCTCTGCATATTATTAAAAAAAGATGCGTGCAGCCTACAGATCTTTTGGATTATTCAGATAAAGAATATAGAGTTAAAGGATTTGTATAAAATCAAGAGAAGCTTTGCTTGAAAGGGTTATGAGGGATGCGGCAGAGCCGAATATGCGGTAAACACTCTGAGAGAGACAGGTGGTCTTCAGAGCGTCTCCTTGAGTCAATGCCTATGGGTGGCCATCTATAACGGTTTGGTAAACAGGTAAAATTTTGAAGAGAAATTCTAGAAAAGGAAACTATTATATCTGAAACATAAGCTGGTGAATTAAAATTACTTAAAAGAAAAGCCCATAAGATAAAATGGCAGAACAGTTAATATTTAAAGATAGTGCAAACAAACAACAGACCAGACCAATTTTTAAAACCAATGCTGCATTTAGATCTTGACACTAGCCACAGCAAATTAATTCTGCATGGCTTATGATTAGGAGTTCATTGAAAATAATGTCTAAATAAAAATAGAAGCAAACATTTGTAAGATCTCTTATGGAGATATATTTTTTTATTAAGAGCTATTTAAATAAGTCATAAGAATGATCAAAAGACTTGACTGTATATAAATTATGAATATTTATGTTTTAAAAATTAAAAATTCATTTAAAAGGTAAATATCAAATGGGGGAAAATATGTTAAAGTATGACATAAGAATTAATACTGCTATTATATATTAAACTCATGTAACTTAGTACTAAAAACTTAGAAAAAAAGGAAAAAGGACACTTAAAAGGCATTTCACAAAAGAGGAAATAAAAATGGATGATAAAGATATTGAGAATATTTAGTAACTAGAAAATGAACACGTTTAGAAAAGGATGAGAGACTACAAAAGGTTAATGCATGATATGAACACAATTTGCTGTTTCCCCATGCACAGTTGTGAAAGCATTAATCTATACAGCTTCTCTAGAAAACAATTTCAAATTAGTTACAGGATGTCTTAGAAACATCAACTCTGAATCAGAATGTCTAGGACTCTACTCAAACAGTAACTGAAAATGAGGGCAAGATCTTAAGATGTTCACCAGAATTATTTATAAGATGTACAAAAATAAAAAAATAATTCTACCATCTAAGAATAAAGTAGTATCTAAATATTTTATACTGCATATATGTTATAAAATATTGTATAGGCATTACATGCTCCTGAAGTAAAGAATATGAAAATATCATATAACATTAAGTTTAAATCAATATATATATAAGAAAAAATATCATGTGGGATCATTTATATATAGAATCTAAAAATATGATACAATGAAAAATTATTTACAAAACAGAGACTCACAGACACAAAAAACTAACTTATGGTTACCAAAACGGAGAGCAGGAGGTGTATGGAGAAGATAAATTGGAAGTTTGGGATTAACAGATACACACAACTACATACAAAATAGATAAAAAAAAGAAAAACACCAAGGGCCTACTGTATAGCCCAGGGAACTATATTCAATACCTTGTAATAATGTATAATGGAAAAAAATCTGAAAAATAATATGTATATATATGTATAACTGAATCTCCTTGCTATACACTTGAAACTAACACAACATTGTAAATTAGCTATACTGCAATTTAAAAGAAACCAAAACAAATGAAAAATTGATGTATAAAGTTTTCTGAGTATAATTTCAACTTTGTAAAAAATAAACATACACAGGAAAAGATGGAAGTGAATTTATCAAAAGATGAATAATGTTAGTAATTAACAAATTACTGGTGTTTTATTTTTTGTTCTTTTCTATAGTTTCAATTTCATAACTATACCTCATATATTCTACCTATAATAACAAAAATCAGACCGATTCTTAAAAAGACCGATACTTCTATTACAACTACAAAATCCAAAGTAATTACACTTAGCTCAAGAACCATTTTGCACAGAGGCAAGGAACCAGCATCCCAGTCAACTCTTCTCCTAGAGCTCCAGAAAGTGAGGGTTTTTCTAGTAGAAACTCTTCAGCAAGAAATCACTCAGGCTCTTGGAGAAATGAGATCCAGTCAGCCCAACTCCATCAGGTCCAAGCTGGAGCTTACATAGCCAGTCCCCATCCTGGGGAACTTCTGGTGCCTAGAGCTAGACCAAATGCCTATCAGCACCCTGCACCACAACCCTGAGCTCCTTTGCACTTCTTTGATGCCAACTAGGTTATCACTGTTTTGATAGCATTGATCCAAAGGCTCAGAAGGGTTAGGAGTGTTGCTTTAACATCGGCGTTAGGAATGCACACTTCAACCAGTCAGCATGCACATATCCATGTTGGCATTATTCCCCAAGTGAGCTTCCTATGAGTTTGGAGTCTCTTTGCCTACACCCTTGTTTTCCTTCTAGCTAAATTATATGAAGACTTCAAAAATCACTCAAATGTTCTATTTCAACTGAAGTGTTTGGCTACTGTCCTTGCCATGTCCAGACTCAGGCAGGTTCCTTTCCTCCATGTTCCCAGAGACTCCTGTGTTGACCTCTTCCTAACACTTTAAAAAAAATTGTTTAAAACACTTAACATGAAATCTACCCTCTTAGCAAATTTTTAAGTGTACAGTATAGTATTGTTTCCTAGAGGAGCAATATTACCCAGCAGATTTCTAGAACTTAATCATATTGCATAACTGAAACTTTCTATCTATTGAATAGCCACTTCCTATTTCTCCCTTTCCTCGGCCTTTGAAAGCCCTCATTCTATTCTGCTTCTGTGACTTGGACTATTTTAGATATCTCATGTAAGTGAATCATGCAGTACCTGTCCTTCAATGACTAGCTTATTTCACTTAGTATAATGTCCTCAAAATTGTCCCATAATACAGGACTCCCTTCTTCTTTAAGGCTGAACAATATTCCATTGTGAGTATAAACCACATTTTCCCCCATTCATCTGCTAATGGACATTTAGCTTGTCTCTACAGCTTAGTTAGGAGTTGGTGTTAGTCACTCAGTCATGTCTGGCTCTTTGTGACCCCATGGATTATAGCTCACCAGGCTCCTCTGTCCATGGAATTCTCCAAGCAAGACTACTGGAATGGGTAGCCATTCCCTTCTCTAGGGATCAAACCTGAGTCTCCTGCATTGCAGGCAAACACTTTACCATCAGAACCATCAGGGAAGCTTGGCTATTGTGAATAGTGCTCCGATGAACATGGGGGTGTTAATTTTTCTTTACGGTCCTGATTTTAATTTTTTGAATAAATCTCCAGAACTGGAATTGTTGGATTATATTATAAAACTACAGTAGTTATAAAAGTATGGTATTGCATAAACACAGACACGTAGAGCAATAGAAAGAACTGGAGAGCTCAGAAATATTCCATGCATATAGTCAACTGATCTTTAACAAAAGTACCAAGAGTACACAACGGGGAAAGGGTGGTCTTTTCAATAAATGGTGTTGGGAAAACTGGATATGTGCATGCAAAAGAGTAAGATTTTATGTTTATATTAAACCACTCACAAAAATCAACTCAAAATAGATAAAGTACCAATATAAGACTTGAAACTGTAAGATGTATACCAGAAAATGTAGGAGGAAAGTTTCATGACATCAGTTTTGTCAATAATTTCAAAACTTTTAAAAAGCACAGGCAACAAAAGTAAAATTGGACAAGCATGACTGTAACAAAACAAAAAGCTTCTGCCAGCAAAGGAAGCCATGGACAGAGTGAAAGTCTTCCCAGCACTTTTATACAGCCTTCTAGTTGGACATTTCTTGTTTTTCTCCACCCACGTATTTTGTTTGCTAAATTAACAACGTGTCAAGTCGACCTCTATGATATTCAGGCTCAACGTTGAAGGATGGTTCTCCTTGTGGTGATTTTGTCAGGGGTGGTGAGAGAGGGAAGAAGGCGAGTTGGAAGAGTGAAGAAAAGAGAAATTTAGACAAGTCTTCCAGAAAATTTTCCAGAATGTCACTGTGTATCATGGGGTTGCTCCTTGTTTCTTGTTGGTCCTTGGTTTGAAGAAACAAGTATAATGATTCACAGTAAAATTAGTTTTTCCTATAAAGGAGAAAACATTCCCCAAAGCTCAAATAATTTATTGACTGTTCTACACACGAGAAAGAGATCTCTATACGTGGAGCTACTCTCTCTTCTTTGTCCATATTCCCACAGCCTCAACATATTACAAGACTGGAGGTTGGACACCCTGAAGAACAGGACTGGAACACCTTACCTGAGACAATACACATATAAAATCAAAGACGAAATGATGAACAGTAGGACGTAAAGTAGCACCGTGAGCATCACACCAAGAACTCCAGATTGCATGGTTCTTTCAAACATCCAGTACAGTTTCGCTGCATCAGCTACTGGAGACTCCCCACTCTGTGAAGTCGCTAACAAAAGAAGATACAAATTAAAAATAATCATAATAATAAGGAGAAAACACTGATCATCAAGTTACGTAATTTAAGCATGTAAAAACCATCTGATAGTATAATTTGTTTTTAAATTAAATGTTCAAGGTGCTCAAGCTCATCATATCTTCAGCTGCAGGAAAGAAAAGACTCGGCTTGCATGGTTGGCTTATCAGGGTTTTCTCATTTTCTCTATAAGCGTTTAAATGAGTGTACTCTACATGCAATTCATAAAGTAAAAGCCATGTTTTATTTATGTACTATTAACTTCTGATTTAATGAGCACAAGATATGAAGAAATTAAATACCATGGTGGAAAGATTCTTTCTGAAGCAGATTTGAAAGAAATTTAATTTGTGCTTCGTGTAAAATAGATGGCTTATTTTAAAAACTTATTTAAAAAGTTATCAGGCTATTTAATACGAGCTTGAAAACGAAAGTTTACATTAGGTCAATTTAATAATGTCTTTATTTTAAACAGGGGAAAATATATTCTATATTGGGTTAGAAATAAATACAAGGCAAAGAGGTCTTTAAAAGCAAATATAAAACGCTGTGCACCTAAGACGTTGTCATATGACTTCTTTGACGTTTGAGTTTTATAAAACATGAATGTCTTTAATTAAGACTCTCACGATCTCAGGTGGAAGTCATATGCCACAAAAATGTAAATAAGGTATATTTTCCCCAGTGTAAGTGAGAAGGATGTCTTTCTCTACTTTTTAAAAAATGTTTATTAAGCTGACCATTGTATAAACATGAATCCTTCTGCAAAGCAGAAGGTGTGGATTTGGTGCCTGGGTCGGGAAGATCCCCTGGAGGAGGGCAAGGCAACCCACTCCAGCATTCTTGCCTGGGAAATCTCATGGACAGAGGAGCCTGGTGGGCTATACTCCATGGGGTCACAAAAGAGTCAGACACGACCATAGTGACTAAACACCAAAGGGCACATTTAAAACAAATCCATAGTACATGTGTGTAGAAAAAAACAGAAGCTGGAGAGGTTAACTTGTGTTTTTCTTACATCAAAATATCTGGGACTGATGTTCCAGCTCTCAGCTAATGCTTCTTCCACCACCACTCCAGAACTTATCTCCACGTGCTGTTCTGGGATTTACAGAAGTGAATGGATTTCCCTTGCAAAATGTAAGCCTGCTGCTAGGACTCTGAGCAGCAGATCTGAGAAGGCATCTCCCTTGCCTTGGCTGTTCGCGAGGCTGGCTTTCCCTTGCTCAGGGTTCCGGGCTGCTCACAACAAGACTAGAGCGCTTGAGGTTCGAAGTCCACTAATGGCTTCTTCGGCCTTGTGTGGGAATGCAGACTTCTTACCTCTGAGAGGAAGGACCCCTGTCTACAACCGGCAGGTAAGTGTGATTGGTGACTCTGCGAGATGTAAATTTAACATCATTAAAGTGAACTAAAAGCAGGGTGCTTCGAGCTTGCCCATGTACCCAGTGTCTAGTCTCTCTGTAAAGGGTTAGAGGTACAATCGTGTGCCAGCGAGTTTGTTGGTACTTGGGAGAGTTGCTTTCAGGTTCTAGCCTGTCACCACTCTCTGACGTCTCAGTCCCATGGACCACCTTGATGACATCAGAAGAGGGGGCCTGATCAGTTAGAGGGACTTCCCAGGTGGCTCGGAAGGTAAAGAATCCCACCTGTAATGCAGGAGACCTGGGTTCAATCCTTGGGTTGGGAAGTTTCCCTGGAGAAGGGAGGGGCTACTCCACTATTCTTGCCTGGGGAATTCCGTGGACAGAGGAGCCTGATGGGCTAGAGTTAGAAGTGGCTGTGTTTTCCATCCCATCCTAAGTCTTTTCACCCCTTTGATTAGCCTCATTCACGTTCTGAGTGGATTGGCTGGGACCAACTGGATTTTGTCCATGTTCCTATTTCTTGTGGACTCCAGGTTGGTAAGGATACTTGCCACCAAGGATTATTGAGCAGGAGGGGCAGAGAAGGATGCTATCTACATTCCAGTAGGACCGTTGCCGCTGGTATCTCCCGGCTCCTCCTGGGGCCTCATGTGTCTACTGAGAAGGTGAGGAGCCACCCCAGAAGGTGAGGTGGTCCTATTGCAACATCACATGGGAAGCCATCTGGGAGGATGAGCAGCTGCCCTTTATGATCTTCTGAGATCTCACAGCCCTCCTGGAACAGCTTTCCTGTTCCAACCAGATCCCCTAGAGAGATCACCAGATGAACAGTCCACTGTATCAAAGGCAGCTGACAAAACATGCTCTGTTAATTTCCCCTGGGGCCTCTGACGTCATCACAGGAAAGCAGCCTCCAGCAGGGCCATCTCAGAACCAGTACAGAGGTCTGTGACCTGATGGAAGCTGACTTGGATTCTAGCAGATGAATGTAACGCGCGCGCGCGCGTGTGTGTGTGTGTGTGTGTGTGTGTTCAGTCACTAAGTCACATCCAATTCTTCTGCAACCCATAGACTGTAACCTGGCAGGCTCCTCTGTCCATGGGATTTCCCATACTGGAGTGGGTAGCCATTTCCTACTCCAGGAGATCTTCCCAACACAGGGATCCAACATGTCTCTTTCATTGTGGGATGGATTCTTTACTACTGAGCCACCGGGGAAGCCATTATTGGCAGTTGAGTTGAGTTCAGTCCTCAGTCGTGTCTGACTCTTTGTGACCCATGGACTGTAACACACCAGGCTTCCCTGTCCATGAACAGCCCCTGGAGCTGCTCAAACTCATGTCTGTTGAGTCGGTAATGCCATCCAACCGTCTCATCCTCTGTCGTCCCCTTCTCCTCCTGCCTTCAGTCTTTCCCAGCATCAGGGTCTTTTCCAATGAGTCAGTTCTTCACATCAGGTGGCCAAAGTATTGGAGCTTCAGCTTCGGCATCAGTCCTTCCAATGAATATTCAGGACTGATTTCCTTTAGGATTGACTGGTTTGATTATTGGCAGAACCTATTTCAAATACAATTAACAAGCAAGGTCCATCAGAAATCCCCTTGCTATGATCTAGTGGTGGTGGTGGTTTGGTTGCTAAGTCGTGTCCTACTCTTGGGAGGCCATGGACTGTAGCCTGCCGGGCTTCTCTGACCAAGGAATCCTCCAGACAAGAATACTGGAGTGGGTTTCCACTTCCTTCTTCAAGCTAAGATCTGCTGGACACAATGAATAGAGTCGAAACACATATATACTAGTTGGAAAACCATCTTCTTAAAAGGAGAAATAGAATAGTTAAGGAATATTATTACATGAATTAAGATAATTTTATGAATGAATATTTGTTTAGAATCATTATTAGCATGTTTTTTACATATTCATTTGTAAGTATATCATTGTTAATTACGAAATCTTAAACTATATATTTTAGAGTGAAAATGCACTGTTTTGTCATTTCATATAACATCACAAATGTTAAACGCCTGTGGAAAAATTTTTTTAATTATTTATTATTTAGAAATCTTTAAAAAGCTCTTCTTAAATATATCTATTACAACAGAGTATTAAATCAAAAGGAAATAAATAACCTAACTGAGTAAAGGAACTACTGTACAATTAGTTTTTACAATGTTTGGCTGTGAAAATCCTTTGTATTAAAAAAAAAAATTACCAAAAAGGTTACAAAAGAAACCTTCTTTGTAATAATTTTGAAAATGTACCAATTAGTTTGGATTTGATCTCCATTATTTTCTGTTTTTTGCAAGTGTTTAACATAGCTAAAACTACACTTAAATGATTGCATTAGACATCCACAAATTTTTATTATGAGGAGAAAATGAATAACTTAAATTTAAGATGCATATTGAATTAGGCATGATTATCAAAGCTTCCCGTGTCAACTGATTTGTGCACTAACATTACATTCTATGTCAAGGACTCATATCCCGATTATTTTACTTGACTTACCCCCAGGACAGTATCCACAATAAATACTGCCAGTGGGTCCAGAACTGCCCATAGTCCCATGGTGATGATTAACTTTGACAGGACATCAGGGCAGAAGGCAAACAGTAGCTGACAGCCCCATCTGACCAGAACCAAGGGAAGTACCACTGCGTTCAGCATGAAAGGCCCCACCACAACCACAAGCATCTCTTCTGCAACGTGAAGGGAAGAGGTTGGGTAGCAAAGCTCCACCGTGAGGGGGGAAAAGCGGAATCTGCGGGAAAACAAAGCAGTGAGACCCGTGCAAAGGAGAAGAATTCTATAAAACGCTAAGTAAACAAAATACTTGGCAGAACAATGTGTTTTTATTTTTAATGCAGAATTGTGACACTTAACAGCATCTCAAAGTGAAATGTTAGAAGTCTTCATCTTTTCCTTAGAATCTCAACAGCTCACTTCAAGGAAACGGCAAATTCTACTTTGTTCATTGTTCTCGTAAATTTCATATGCCATCATAGAAAGGATACCATTTTAATCCACTGAGCAGAGTATCCTTTAGACTAAAAACTAGCTAGCAGGTCGACATACTCACTAGAAGGCTATCTGAAATCTAAGTATATCAGTGGACTCAGTAACGACTCAGTCTCTAACAGAAATCAGAAATACAAATAAATCTCATCATTCTCTGCAAGTTTCACATGGCTGAACAGTTTTGCTTACGATTCTCCAGCTAGAACCCCTACATACAACAACACTGCTGACCCCAGAAACATCTAAAGGGACAACTTCACACAACTCAAGGTCTAAAGCTTGAATCCAAGCGGAGCCCAGGAATTCAAGAAGTCTTCATCCAGACTTTGGCGCCCTCTTTCCAAGCAAAGTGAGACATCCTTGACTCTCATTTTTCCCTCCCCAGTGTTTCAGCCTCACAGAGCTGCTATTCTGTAGCTAATCCTGTTTGTGTATCTTGCTTATCAGCTCTCTACTAAAAAGAGTTCTTCATTTTACCCTTTCCTTGACCTTTGCTTTGAAGGAAACTATTGTGCTTTGTTCTTAGGCCACTGTGAGTATCAAATAAAATAAGGTGTATACATTTCTGTATCAGAGGACCTAACATAGAGTAAAAACAGAAAAATTCTCACTGTTGCTGTAGCTATTGTCAAGCCCCATAACTACAACATGGCATGGAGCGAATGTATGATTCAAGTCTGCAGAACTAGGCAATAACACAAAATATCCAGTGTTTAGGTCCTTTGATTCTTTTTCTTTTATTTTTTTAATTGGAGTATAATTACTTTACAATGTTGTGTCAGTTTCTGCTATACAATAGCGTGAATCAGTTGGACATATACATATACCCCTTCTCTCTTGAGCTTAGATCCTCTGTTGCTTAAGAAATTAGATAAACTGAGCTACCTCATTTCATTAACAACAAATAAAGACAGAGCTGCTTTTCTTATTGAAATAGTAACAGAACAAAAGTATAAAGCAAATATCCCAAGCACATAATATTTATTTTTTCTACTCTAGAAACTCTTACACACACACACACACACACACACACGAAGGTAGGGGAGGAAGGAAGGAAGAAAGGAATACCTATTTCATTCTCCCATGAAGATACAGTAATTCAGTATGTTTAAACTTTTATATGCTATACTAGACACAGAAGTTTGTGATTTAATTCCAAAAGATGACCAATAACTGTATATGTATATGTATAACATATATCATCATTGTTTTTGAAAGTGTCTTAAATAGTTTGCAGTCTTCTTAATTGAAAATATACACACATCTTTGTTTTTATCTGTACCATCTACATTTGAGAAAATGAATTTTACTTGTACTGACATCTATCTGTCTATCTACAGTGTCTCTGAAATCATGTTTATGGAGAGATAACCTTTACAGTATCATCTTTTTCCAGAGGATAATGGTCCAGAAAGCTGCCTGGGCCTGAGTTTGGTAATTGTTTAGATTCAATCATTTTGCAGAAGAAGCAATCTTTGCTTCTCTGAGGATAGATGATAAATCATACTTATATTACTTCTAATATACCTTCAGCCTAAGTCTCACTCTGATAAAATCAAAATAGGATAAAAAATTGTTTAAATTCCCTTTTGGGTTCTACTCAGATATTAGAACATATTTGAATCTGCTAAATTTTAAATAAATATTGATGCACCAGTTATATATTTGTATACACAGGCCCAAAATGAGAATCAAACTGTAATAGACATTCCTGCTCTTAAAGACATTTTTGTCTCTTCAACTCATACCTGAATTTTAGGTCTTAAGGTAAGTGGGTGAGAGAGGAGTTCTGTACTCTCATTGGCCTCTCAAGACAAAAATGCATGCCTTTGACTTTTGGGGGAAGCACTCACTTTGTAACAGGAGTTGAAATGGCCTGGAGGAAAAACCACTGGCTGAGATAATGCAGGTAGAGCCTCAGGAACCAGAGAGAAGCCATCAGCAGGATGATGTACCAGAAGCCCTGGCTTTCCATTGAGCGAACTCAAGTTCGGAAAACACTGACTCCAGCACAAACCAGAGATGCTTGAAGAATTCTCCAGATGCGGCGTCAGCGGCAGCTGGGGAACGGCTGCAAACAAAGAATCAGTAGATAAATCCTGGGCTTAACGGCAGCCCATAATAAGATATTTTGAGAATGATTAGGAAGGCATAGTGAAAGTAAATTTGAATGAAAGTATTTCTTAGCCACCTGGGACTCAAACTAGTCCCTTTCCACTACAATGGATTACTAAAGGGGAACATACAGGTACATGGATATCAGGAATTCCCTGGTGTTCCAGTGGTTAGGAATCTGAGCTGTCACTGTCAAGGACCCAGGTTCAATCCCTGGTTGGGGTACTAAGATCCCACAAACATGAAAGCAGGGATGTGGAAATGCCAATCAAAGCCACAATGATAGATCCCCTCACACCTGTTGTTGACACGATGGCTACTGTCAGAAAAAAAAAAAAGACAAAATAATATGTCGATGAGAATTTGAAAAAAATGGAACTCTTAAACACTGTTGGTGGGAATGTAAAACCATATAATCAGTATGAAAAACAGTACAGCAGAGCCTCAAAAACTTAAAAAAGCACAACTGCCATACGACCCAGCAATACTCCTTCTGGGTGTTTATCCAAAAGAACTCAAAGCAAGATCCCAAAAAGATGTCTGCACACCTATGTTCCTAGCAGCATTACTCACAACAGCCAAAACGTGGGGCAAGCCTAGCTGTCAATCAAGTGGAAGAGTTATTAGCCTTAGAAAGGAAGGAAATTCTGCTACATGCTACAACAGGGATGAACCTTGAAAGGATTATGCTAGGTGAAATCAGCCTGTTACCGAAAGAAAAGTACGGTATGATTCTACCCAGGTGAGAAGCCTAGAGTCGTCAAATTCACCGACAGAAGGCAGAATGCTGGTTGCCAGGGTCCAGGGGAGAGACAGAGGGAAGCCCTTTAATGGTATAGAGTTTCCATTTTGCGAGATGAAAAAGCTGTAGAGATGGGTGCCCGGCCATGTGAACACACTTACAACTGAACTGCACACTCAACATGGCTAAGATGATGCATTACAGGGTATGTGTGTGTTGCAATTAAATGATTTAAACAAATATGAAAATAAATCACTGTAAACAATAAACTAATTTTGTTTAAAAAAATCTTTAAAATTTATACCATAGTTCTACTTACCTCACCTACTCATAATGATCCTTCTCTATTAAGATTAGATTTAATTATTGGCATATAACTGGTTCAAAGTTAACTATTTCATTTTGAAAATTGAAGTGAATGACTAACATACCACTAAAAACACATGAATGAGAATTTGAAACTTAAGAACTCTTGTATTCTTTAATACAATACTGACATTTGCTATTGAAACTAAACATGAAAGAGTTAGATACAATGATTCTGATTAAGCTCTGGTTTCCTCTCTCTGTGTGGTGTTGACAGCAGGAGATGTTTTCAAATTTTTTTAAAGTATCATTTGCAAAAGAAAAAAAGGAAGGGTTGGGAATTGGAAAAGAAAGAGTCCTCACTGTGTATGGATACTGTGTTTCTTTTGGGGGGATGCTCTAAACTGCACTGGGATGATGGCTGCAGGAGTGTGAATGTCCTGAAAACTTTAAACTGTACTCTTTAAATAGGTGGATGGTGTGGTGTATGAACTGGGCTTCCCAGGTGGCTCAGTGGCAAAGAATCCACCTGCCAAAGCACGAGACACAAGAGACCTCTTAGAATTATTAGGAATATTTCTAATCCTAGAATTATCCTAGGATAATTCAGCAAATTCTTAAACCAAAATTAGTCCTGATTATAAACATGTTACCAAAGGAGAAGCTGGTTCCGCGGTATGCAGTTCAGGGGTTTAGTGACTAACTAACCACAGCCATTCGAGGCATTGTGGGAACATTAAGAGAAATGGAATTCATAGACAGATTCCAAAGATTTTATGTACAAAAGCTCATCTCTCTCTGAAGACGATTGAATAAATGGCAATTGTACCACCAAAAGAAGGTAAGTCATAGAGTTAAGTCTTTCGGAGGTAAAAAGAAGAAAAACTAAAAACAGGCAGTGAAAGGAAATCCATTATTCCTTTTAAAATTCTAATCCATGACTTTACCCTTCTGGCCTGTACAGGACTAATAAGGTGCTGACCTTGACATTGACAGCTTATCGTTGTTCTTGGGTGTCTTTTTCCATGAAGGTGGAGGGCATCGTCTCACTGAAAGCTACATGCCATCTTGTACTAAGCATGCTTTTCAGTTACTCAAATGAGGAACAGTCAAACAGGAAACAGGCCCCCAATGGTAAAATTGTCAGGAGAGTGACTCTCATAGAAGGATTCCAGAATACATTTACCATCATGTGAAATGAAACCCAGGACTTGCTACACTGCTGAAGGAAAATATTCTGTGTGTGATCTCCTCTTCAGTTAATTATTCTGTCACTGTTTTGCCTCTTCAAAGAGAGGAGAAAATCAAACACAGATTTGACATTGTCTTGTTTGCAAAAAACTGGAAAATCTCAAATGATGCAAAACAGAAAAGACAGTAGCTTCTTTGACCTTTGGAAATTTCCACTGTTTGTTTTTTTTTTTCATTTATTGACATGAAATGACTAAGTAGTTTAAATATTTATGCCCAGAATTCACTATCAAGTCATATTTTACCATTAGTTTCCCCAGTAAAGGGTTTCCCAGCCACATTCTGATATGCATATTCATTTATAGGATATTTGATTTAGGATAAATAATACCAAAATTTCATTGCAAACCATTTACATCTAATTCATAATATTCAATTTTCTTATACATAGTCAACACAACTAAGTATTTGTTCCTGTTTGTTTGCCTAACAGTAGTAACTATACCATCTGAATTTAAAGGATTGGGAAAACCTTGGCATCAGAGTTTAAAAAATTGGACACTGCAAAGATAGAAATTAATAAAAGAATCAGTTGATGCTAGATGATGCCAAATAAAAGGACGCATCCAAAAGCTCATTAACTGAACAAAACTAGTCAACTCATAAACAATTCCTGAATGACAAGAGAGTCTACATGAGTGCTTCTGTCCTAATGGTTTTGAACTTACACCTGAAATACAAGCGTCCACTAATATAGAACTTCATCTGCAGTCCCTGCATATATTGTTCTTAAAGTAGATTTCATTCAAAAGACAATCGTGCATCCATGTTTCCAAATTGCCTTGAAAGAAAGTACCTTTTTCATTCTCGTATGCACACAAGGCACGCTGCGACACACGGTACTACCGCCTAATATCTCCACCCACATTGCAACTCTTCTCTCTTCCCCCTGTAATCTTTCTTGGTTATGGACAAAAAGTATGACCATCAAAAGGGTAACAAATGGCCTCCGCCACTGGGGTGTGTAATATGAACAGTGGGAATTGATGTGTTGGTTATGAAGGCAGCCGTAGAGCACAGATCATTGCAAAATCACATTGAGGCCGGCAGCCACGCCTCGGCTCGTGCAGGCGGCCCGTCTATCGCTCCCGGGGTGAGCTGCCGGAGGGCGCGAGGGATCGGGAGGTCATCCAGTATTCAGCTATTAAATGAAACCTATTTCTCTGGACTTCAGCCACACTTCATATGACACACGTATATCCCCCTTCCACGTCCAGTCCTTATAGAGACCTGAAACTAAACAAGATTTCTATGATCCATCAGCGGAATAATACTAAAAAGCAATAATAATAATACCAAAATTGCTTTGAAAGAAAGAAAGAAAAAAAAAACATGGAATGCATTCCTCAACTCCCTCCTACAGTGAACAGGGGTCCTTAGGTCTGGGAAGGACCAAATCCTGAGATCTGTGAAGCGAAGAGGAATTAAACACACGGGGGTGAGGGGGTGGGCAGGAAACCCGGGCGGGCATTCCGTCTCACAGGCGGTTCTCAAAGGAGTAAAGTCCTATTTCCAAACCAGGAAATGCGTTGAACTGCTTGGAGCAGGTCTTTGTATTATTAAGCAGTGTTGATAGAGGCCGAAGCTGCAGAAGTGAAAGAAGCCTTGTCCACCTGTGTAGGAGTGTGGACTCTTCTCTGGCACCATTGATAGCCCACAAAGTATTTTTTAAGGTGAGGGTGATGAGGAGGGATGACTAAGAATGAGAAAACCACCCTCAGGATTTTCTAAGTGGCAGCTGAGAAAACTCTCCTAAGTGCACGGCAGTGAACCATTCAGTGGTTTGACTAGTAGGGCCTCTTTGGGCCAGTTCCTGTGACATCATCTTTAAGAGAAAACGAGGTTAAAATATATATGTGTGTGTGTGTGTGTGTGTGTGTGTGTGTGTATGTCGAGATGAAGAAACACTTATTTTGGAAAGAAATAACATTAGTAAAAAATGAGTTACTATATTACTATAATCATGTGCTGGTTATTGGATTGATCTATGTAAATTATAAATGACATCAGCTTTCTTTTTTTAATGAAAGTTATTAAAACATCCAAATCTGCTATTGTTTTGTCATGGTTTCAAGTTTTGGGGGGAAATACTTTCACAAAAGTGTCTGTACATTCACATTTAACAAAATGTTTTGGACAAAACTGTTACCTGTTCTTCCAATATTTAGAAAGCTTCCTCAAAAAAGAAAACTTCACAAGTTTATCTGGAGGTTAGCATTTTTCAGCTAGATTTTCCCCCCTAAAATTCTGTCTTCTTGGCCAATTGGATGGTATACTTTTAACATAACACATTGCACTTTGAACAGGTTTAATTCAATTTACAAAAAAATGCTTCTAATTAAGTTAAAAGATCTTTGAAAATTGCTAAATCTTAGGGGTAATAGTATCACAACTGACATTGAAATAATTGATCATTCCCACTGAGGCACGAAAGTATGAATGTTCTAATGAGAAAACAGGGATTGAGTATGTTGAAGGACTCCAAAGAGACTCCCAAACTCTTAAGGCTGTTATTTCCAGTGACAGTCTGAATGGGAGTGGGAGGCATCTGAGAGGGGCAGAGGCAGACACGACTTATCCTCCGGTAGAAAAAGAAAATGAAATCAAACTTCAAAAATAAAATTACATCCTGAAGCAAAGGTAACCAAAGTCCGTTTGCCTTTTTAAAAATAATATCTTTTATTTAACATGTGTGTTTCTGCTTTAGGACATCATTTTTTTTCCGTTTACTAATACTCTTTTCTTTTTTAAAACAGTGTATTGAAGTGTGGTTGATTTACAATGCTGTAATTTCTCCTGTACAGCAGTCCTACGTGTGTGCATGCCACATCCCTAGTCGTGTCCGACTCTTTGTGACCTCATGGACTTTAGCCCGCCAGGCTCTTCTGTCCATGGGATGCTCCAGGCAAGAATACTGGAGTCGGTTGCCACGCCCTCCTCCAGGGGATCTTCCCAACTCAGGGACTGAACCCATGTCTCTTAAGCCTCTTGCTTTGGCACCCAGGTTCTTTACCACTAGCGCCACCTGGGAAGCCCCTCAGTTATACGTATATACGTTGGTTTTCACAGTCTTTTCCCATTACACAGGTTTGTCACAGGATATTGAATGTAGTTCCTTCTGCTGTACGTTAGGACCTCATTGTTTATCCATCCTATATATACTAGTTTGCACATGCTAATCCCAAACTCACAATCCTTCCTTCCCCCACCCCAAAGAGCACATTCTTCAATACTCTGTAGTAACAAATACTGGATGCAATATTACAATAGAATGAATCTATTTTTCCAAGAGAAATTTTCTTAGAGTGAAGTATAAGCAAATGCAGGGCTGCTTTATGACAGAGAAGCTATACACAAGCTTAGGACAGCTAGAGCTCCAGACTGAACACCACCAGCGCAGGGAGCAGAGCTGCGGTTCTGTCACGCTTATGATCGAAGCGTTCCTTCTGACTTCATGAAGTCCCTTTCCTTTGCAGCTAATCTGTTGGTCAGAAGAAGAACATGTACCTTGCCAGTACACATTCTTCAATACTCTGTAGTAACAAATACTGGATGCAATATTACAATAGAATGAATCTATTTTTCCAAGAGAAATTTTCTTAGAGTGAAGTATAAGCAAATGCAGGGCTGCTTTATGACAGAGAAGCTATACACAAGCTTAGGACAGCTAGAGCTCCAGACTGAACACCACCAGCGCAGGGAGCAGAGCTGCGGTTCTGTCACGCTTATGATCGAAGCGTTCCTTCTGACTTCATGAAGTCCCTTTCCTTTGCAGCTAATCTGTTGGTCAGAAGAAGAACATGTACCTTGCCAGTATCTGCCTGGCCTAATTGGTTAAAATGTTTGCAAAGCACTTTATCAGAGAAAATAGCTAAATGCTTTATGCCTAATGGAAATTTGATTAACAACTGGAGCAATAACACAAAAGCAGTTAGCTTCGAAAGCAACTGCACTGGCAAGACGCAGGATTACATACATAAGATCAGCGTTGCTGTTGGTACCCAAGTCATGTCTGAGTCTTTGCAACCTTATCTACTATAGTCCACCAGGCTCTTCTGTCCATGAGATTTTCCCAGCAAGAATACTGGAGTAAGTTTCCATTTCCTCCTCCAGGGGATCTTCCTGACCCTGAGAGCAAACCCACATCTCTTGCATTGATAGGCAGCTTCTTTACCACTGAACCACCTTCGAAGCCCTGCAAATAGTACTTAATCTCTCTAAAATAATACCCGTAAGAAACTTCCTTACAATACCTATTTCAAAGTCTCATGGAGCAATCAAAAGGGAGAATGTAATACTTTGTCTCATGCGTCGTGATTAGTCACTTCAGTTGTGCCTGACTCTTTGCGATCCCATGGACTGTAGCCCACCAGGCTCCTCTGTCCATGGGATTCTGCAGGCAAGAACACTGGAGTGAGTTGCCATGCCCTCCTCCAGGGGGATCTTCTCAACCCAGGGATAAACCCAGGTATCTCGCATTGCAGGCGGATTCTTTACCATCTGAGCCCCCAGGGAAGCCCAATACTTGTCTCATAACAAGTGTCAATTTAATATTAGCCAAAAATAAATTTTCATCAATAATAATAATAGTATTTTCTAAATAAGTAATACGGAAAATTTCACTCTCTTCTCCTTTGTTGAATTCAGAGACGTGTTCTAGCTGTTGAAATAAAATTTAAATTCTTCCAATTATGTCAAGACAAGTTCTAGTAATCATTAATGCATATCTTTTTTTGAAAACTTTTAAGTAATGACTTAAAATAGAGGGGCATATATTCTCATAATTTAGCACAACAAAATACATAATATATTAACACTTTTTCTTTCCAATTTAATTCTGAGTTGTTTTATTTAGCCACCTATTATAAAAAGTAATTTGTGTTGATAGCTCTGAGGAAATTTAGAAATTAAAGAGCTAATTAAATTCCTTCAGAGTAATTTTTGAGTCTCTGTATCAATATATACTTGTGTGTGCACGTATTGAAACATCTGCAAGTGGCCAAATACAGCTAGACATTTCTGGAAACTGACCTTCCATCAAGACTACAGAGCCTGTTTCCCCAGGGTGAATAAATCTAACTTTTAAGCCATATTTCCAAAGAAATCATAGTCCTTGCACCTGGCAGACTGAACTAGAATGTCAGAAATTACAACCAAGTTAGGAAAGAAAGGTAATGAGAACCTGACCTATTTGTTGTGAACTTGCTATGGATGGAGAATCTTAAGGAAATCTTAAGTTAAAATAATGATACATATCCTATGGATCATTTAAATAATGATCCCATTTCTATAAATCATTTGGCATCTTTAAAGTTATATTTGAATGGTATTTTTATAAGTGCTTTGCCTGCATATTTTTTTTAAAAAAAGAGTTTTTCAAACATATTACAAAAGTGTTATTTTAAAAAGCCACATCTGGTGTAAGAATTATGGGATATCAACCTGAAACAAAAGTACGATCACAACTTGCAAAACGCATGGCAAACACCAAAGAATTGATGCTTTCAAAATGTGGTGCTGGAGAAGATTCCTGAGAGCCCCTTGGACTGCAAAGAGATCAAGCCAGTCAATCCCAAAGGAAATCAACCCTGAATATTCATTGGAAGGACTGATGCTGAAGCTGGAGCTCCAATATTTTAGCCACATGATGTGAAGAGACAACTTGTTGGAAAAAATCTTGATGCTGGGAAAGACTGAAGACAAAAGGAGAAGGAAGCGGCAGAGGATGAGATAAACTCAATAGACATAATTTGAGCAAACTCTGGGGAGCCTGGCATGCTGCAGTCCATGGGATCACAGAGAACGGGACATGACTTAGCGACGGAACAACAGCGGCTGGCTTAATGTTGCATATATATTCTTATTTTTCAAGGATGTACTATTTTTGTCAATTGAAACTCTGACCTGTAAAATGACAGCTTCTTAATCTTTGCACTTATTGAAGTATACATTATCCAAGGAGATACCTGACAATGCTGATTAGAACACCAAGGGAAACAGAGGTCCCAGAAGTGTTCGGTTCTCTCCTACTGGAGAGTCTTCTCTGAGACAGTGCTGCAGGCAGAGGACCCCCCAGGAAGAGAACTTGAGATCCACAGACACCTGTTCTGTGTAGAGGTTTGCAGAGCTGAGAAGGAAATCCTGGTCCTTCCGGAGGGTGTAGCTAAGTCCTTGATTGATGCCCTGGAGTTGGAGTGGCTCTTGGGAACTGTCCCAAAAAAAGGCAAGGAGGCAAAGAACATGTCCTTCCTCCTCAATTCACTGTCAGCTGCCCTGCGAGGGGTGGCTTCTGGACAAGGACAGCTCTTGTGACCAAGGAGAGTCATGAAAAGGACACCTCGGATCATGAGAGAGAGTGTGACTACTGGGAGGATATGAGGACCACTTTGTGGAGGTGGCGTTTGATGAAACCAGAATGAGACAAAACCACTCTGGCTCCAGGTGAGACGATGACTGTGGGGAAAAGCGTTCTAATCAGAGCCAATAAGCCCCTGGGTCTAGCCACCCCGAGGCCACTGGCCAGTTCTCTTCTTTATCTTCTACCACTATCCACTGCCACTATTCTTTCAATTTGTGCAAATGTATATTAATTGTTGTCATTTTGACCAAAGAATCCTAATATGAATCCTAATACAAATTCAATATTTGCCAGGTTTGGGGCTTGAAAGGAGAAGGAGGGGGAGAACCTCTTTCCTGTGGATCAACAAAAAACAGCTAATTAAAATAATTGTAAGATTTGCATAGACCATGTAGCAATGATTAGTTGGCTCCCAGGAAGCACTTTCCAGTCTGACTGTCCCTGGCCCACCTCCAACACTCAAGGCAAAAAGAATCTAGAGGTTCCTGTCTCTAACTCCTCTTTGCAACTGGGAGGTTATCCGACCCAGTTATGGACAATGAGATGCAAGGAGCAGGTTTCTGAGAGATTTCCGAGAATGCTAGTAGGAGAGAGAAATTGGATTAAGTATTGATTTAGATGCTGCTGTTGTGGTTGGTGCTCCACATATGGGAATGTTTTGTGAGGATCGTTACTAAATATTTGCCCCATTGCCTGTCCCACAAACAGCAAGTATCATTTAGAGAGGTTGCCATTAGATTCCCTAGCAAAACATTTTTCCAGCCAAGCTTCTGTGTGTGTGTGTGTGTGTGCATATGAGTGTGTGTGTGTGACTATGTGTATATGTTTATCTATGTGTCTGCATACACTGTGTATGTGTATTTATGTGTCTGTGTGTGTATGTGTGTCAGTGAGTGTGTGTGAGTGTGTGTGTGTGTTCAAAAGCAACTTACAGCCCTGGAGCTGTGTCCCCCTGAGGGCAACTGCAGATATGAACACACACAGTAAGTTTAGAAACATGGTGAAAATATATGATTATGTAAAATGTTATATCTTCTGTACTATTCCTTACAACATTAATTATTAGGTCTAACTTGGGAAACACAAAAGAAATTACTCAATAGGTAATTTAAGAGTGCATGTATGGACGTTCAGCTGCTCAGTCGTGTCCGACTCTTTGTGACCTCATGACTGTAGCCCGCCAGGTTCCTCTGTCCGCGGGATTTCCCAGACAAGAGTGCTGGGGGGGGCTGCCACTTCCTTCTCCAGGGGAACGTCCTGACCCAGCATCAAACCCGTACCTCCTGCATATCTTGCATTGGCAGGCAGACTCTTTACCGCTGGGAAGCCCCCAGTTGAGAGCACAGTACAGTAAATGAAAAGAAGGATACGGTATGATGCGACAGAAGTAAACGGGCTACTTAACAACCCTCTAAATTCGCTCAGGATGGAAGCATCCAATACTACATTAGGAAATTCTAGATTTCTGAACGTAACGATTTTCAACAGAAGGGACAGTGCAGAATCCCTATGTGAGGCAAATGATGGTAGACCTCCCCAAGGGGTGAAAACCACACCAGGAATTTAAGTCCAAGTCTTATGAAGCCAAAAAGGCATTACCTTTTGTCTTTCTACAGCAGTGAAGAGCTATGTGGAAGGATAGTACCTGAGATATCTGATCTCACCTTCTAAAACTGCTAAGCATGTTTGGAAATTAATCCCTGTTCATATAACAATTGATCAGATTTTCCAGAAACAACTCGTAATCCAAAATCCTGAAGTCACGAGCAAAGCTCGTGAAAAACAAAAATCCTCTTGTTTTCCTTCAAGATTGTAGCTGTAGTGTCTTCATTTACTTTCTGAAAACAGCAGAGAAAGAATAAGGGCAGATTGCCAAGTCTGAGAGTAGGGACGTCCTTGAAGACAGCCTAAACCAAAATAAACACAAAAACAAACATGTCTACAGTGAAAAGATAGTAACACTGCATTATAATTAGCTGTCTCAGGAAGTGAGGGTATTTTCAGTTAACTGAATGGGTGACAATTACTTGGATTACTGTTGTGCTTAAAACGTCAGTGTTAAATGATTGCTTTAAGCACATAATAATAAATTCTGCATTCTTAAGTGGCAAATACAACAAAGCCAAATACAGAGAATGTTTTTAGTGGAAGCAAAACTTGAACGTGAACAAATACCTGCAACACATATTTTAAAACAGAGGAACAAAGGAGGAATAGCAATCGATAGGCAGACATGGTTCCGATATTTACCACTTTACTAAAATTAGGAAAAGGTCGAAATCTCAGAGAGACAACCAGTTTAGGGGCACACCCACCATTTCCCAAGTAAATGCAGAAGGACTGCTGAGAATTTCTACAGAACCTGAAAGGCCTCTTCCTGGAAATCTGTTAATTATAGCATTTACGAAAATAGCATTGGTTAATTTCACACCTGCCATTAAATCCTACATGATTTCCTGGGATATGTTGTGATTACACTGTAGCCCTGCAAACCATATTTTCCCCATGTCAGTGTTAATTGTACAGGATTAACAAATAACAAGTGCCATTCGCTTATACTGCCACTGTTGGTAACGTCTCTCCTTGTATCCAGCGTAGGTTTGGTTTCCTTTTGAATCCCCCAGTCCCTTGAGCAAGCATAAACTGCTCAACTGTGGCAGTTTTTCCTTCCTGCAAACCATGCTACCTGGAAAGCAATACCATGGAGCAGGAAGTTACATTTAACCTCAAAAGACAGCTCTTCCTTTTGCCAACTCAAGTCTACTTTGTTAGGTTGGATATTCTTTTGTTCATCACCTCTAGTTCAACCAGCACTATTTTGGGAGAACAGAGGAGAAATATTCTGGTCTCAGTCTCTCTTCTTTTGTTCCCTGGGGGAAAGACGTGCATATACAGACCATGGACTAACTGGAAGGTGACCTTAAGTCTGGGGTGGCTAAGAAGTCACTGGAGCTGGGAATGTTTAGGGGCCATCTGCTGAGAAGATGGTTCCTGAGGGGACTCTGAAAGCCTGGCANAGGAGCTGGCTGAACGCCCTGCTGTGCGCCTCTCACTGCCCCTGCTGCACTGGCTTTCAACTAATTTCTAATATGGGAAGGACTTCATGAGATAATTACCCAATTAATGAGGAAAAGGGGAAAACATTAAATGTGGTTGCAGCAATATTAATAGTCTGACGCACGTGAAAACCATTTTCTGAGACTTCTCTTCCAAAGCCCTGTACAAATAAGCAGCTATTTTAATTATTAAATAGAGAAAATAGGGAAATTTTAGCATCAACCAAGATGGCTTTATTATAACTGCCACGAATATTAGTATTGAAAGAAAGAACTATTAATGCTTTTGTTTAGACTTTCGGATCTAATTCCTTGTAAATGCTGTTGTGTAATGAGAAAGTAAAACCAATAGAATTATTTGGGGAAACAGGATATCCTGGAATAATACTTTCATTCTGTTCAACCATGCATGCTCAGTCGCTCAATCATATCTGACTCTTTGCGACACCATGGACTGTAGCCCTCCAGGTTCCGCTGTTCGTGAGGATTTCCCAGGCAAGAATACTGGAGCGAGTTGCCATTTCCTTCTCCAGGGGATCTTCCTGACCCCGGGACTGAACTGGCATCTCATGTGTCTCCTGCATTGATAAGCAGATTCCTTACCACTGTGCCACCTGGGAAGTCCCATTTGGTGTTATATATATATATATATATATATATATTTTTTTTTTTTTAATACCATAAAACCTTTTATCTGCTTGGCCCTGTCTTAAACATTAGGGAAATAGCCAAATAACTATGTTTTTGAAAAGCAGGGTGTTTCAAATAATGTACTTTTAGAATGCTTTGAAGGGATCTTCCTGACCCCGGGACTGAACTGGCATCTCATGTGTCTCCTGCATTGATAAGCAGATTCCTTACCACTGTGCCACCTGGGAAGTCCCATTTGGTGTTATATATATATATATATATATATATATTTTTTTTTTTTTAATACCATAAAACCTTTTATCTGCTTGGCCCTGTCTTAAACATTAGGGAAATAGCCAAATAACTATGTTTTTGAAAAGCAGGGTGTTTCAAATAATGTACTTTTAGAATGCTTTGAAAATTTTTAAGTATTTTAAGGAATAGACTGCTTTTTTCCCTCCCCTAGGAATTGCACAACTTTGGACAAGGCATTGGTGTTTACTGGAAGACTGCAAGAGTGTCAGAAACACAGATCAAGACAGTGCTGTTCCCATGGGAAGTTGAGGTCTGTGGTCTATTTGAATTAGTGGGTTTTTTCCTGAAACCATTTTGGTCAAAAATCAGAATATTACTCTTCTGTCTTCTCCCATTTAATGAAGAGCAGGAAGCCAGATGCCACCAGGCACTAAGGCTGGCGTGGCCAATTCTGTGACGGTGAGTTGCCAAGAGGCATGTTCTAAACCCTGGCATTTGCATCCAGAACTGGGAAACCATACTGTAGTGACACCGTATCCATAGACAAGAGGGATGAATAAATCAATGATAAATGAAGTACTAAAAATGTCTAATTCCAATACAGTGCTTCCAGCAACAACCGAAATTAAAAACCTGTTAGCACCCAGCTATAGTGCCTACAATCTTGTTGTGAATGTGCTGAAGCAAAGGTTCACCATAAAAATAAAAGAAGGAAAGAACATGCATTCGTAGCTAGGATGTCCTGGCTGCTTCAAACACCCTGGTGTTGAGAAGTAAATGTGTCAAATCCTATATAAATCCAGAAAGTTCATCCTTTTAGCGCCAGGAAGATTTCCTCCTGCTTTTTAAAGTAAGACACAAACTGGAAATGCCAAGATGCAATGTCAGTTAAAGGACAGTTTTAAAGACACTGATGGGAACATTTGGGCTTCCCAGAATCCACCTGCCGGTGCAGGAGACATGAGACAGGGGTTCGATCCCTGGGTCGGGAAGATTCCCCTGGAGGTGGGCATGGCAACCCACTCCAGTATTCTTGCCTGGAGAATCCCTTGGACAGAGGAGCCTGGTGGGCTACAGTCCATAGAGTCTCACAGAATCAAACAAGATTGAAGTGACTTAGAAAGTACGCATGGAAATGTTCAGGATCTCTGCCAAATTCTACACCTTGAACAGGTACAGGTTAATGGAAATTTATTTCAGCAAGACCTAGGTCCATAATATGTTTATTTGCGTCTCCACACCTTTGGGTCCAGTGAAGTATTAAATATGCAGCTGACATCCCATTCTGTGACCTGGGCCTGGAGGAGCATGGGTTTGCTTTTCTTCCTGTTCTCCTTTGCTGAGCTGCCAACATAGATAAACTGGACTACATTTCCTAGAATCACTTTCATATGGGTTAGAATCACCCAAAAGGAGGCTCAAATTACCCTTTAAAAAGTCAGAACCAGCTACATCATTTGCACAGGCCAGTACAAAATGAAAATGTGGGACCCTTATTAGTCTGCAAGAGCTGTCCTCATGAAATACCACAGGCTGGGTGGCTTAAACAACAGAAATTTGTTTTCTTATAATTCCGGAGATTGGAACTTCAAGGTTGTGCTGGCTGGGTTGGTTTCTCTCTCTCTCTCTTTTTTTAAGGTTAGTTTCTCTTGAGGTCTCTCTCCTTGGCCTGCAAATGGCTACCTTCTCTCTGTCCCATTGTGGTCTTTCTGCTGTGTATGTATATTCCTGATATGACTCAGTGTGTCTGAGTTCCTCTTCTCATAAGGACACCAGTCATATTGGATTAGCACCCACCCTAAGGACCTCATTTTAATTTAACCACCTTTTCAAAAACCTTATCTCCAAATACACTAGCAATCTGATTTACCGGGGGTTAGGGCTTCAGTGTATGAATCTGGGGGACATGGTTCAGCCCATAACAGACACCTTGTTCAAATAGCAAGAAAATAGAGCATTAAAGGTTGCTGTTGCTGGTTAGCCTAAGTCATGTCCGACTCTTGGCAACCCAATTGACTGTAGCCTGTCGGACTCCTCTGTCCGTGGGCTTGTCCAGGCAAGAAGACTGGAGTGGGCTGCCGTCTCCTTCTCCAGGGATCTGCCCAACCCAAGGATCGAACCCATGTCTCTTGCTGCACTGGCTAGCAGGCTCATTAACCACTAAGCAACTAGGGAAACCCCTCTATTAAAGGTACTAAAATTGGGGTGGCCTCTTGGTGGGTGTTGAACCAAAAGACACACCCAAGTTAAGGAGTGGGAGAAGGAAGGATTTCTTACTTTCAGCAAGAAAGAAGTGCACCAGGGATCTTTCCCAGAGCATGTCTCCCCAATAGCAAAAGTGAGGAAGTTTTAAGCTAAGGGTAAGGAAATCAACTCTGAGTATTCGTTGAAAGGACTAATGCTGAACTCCAATACTTTGGCCACCTGATGTAAAAGACTGACTTATTGGAAAAGACCCTGATGCTGGGAAAAACTGAGGGAAGGAGAAGGGAACAACAGAGGAGGAGATGGTTGGATGGTGCCACTGATCCGATGGACATGAATTTGAGCAAGCTCCAGGAGATGGTGACGGACAGGGAAACCTGGCGTGTTGCAGTCCATGGGGTCGCAAAGCATCAGACACAGCTGAGTGACTGAATAGTATCCACATATTCGAGAAGGGTCTTGGGAGGTCAACAGAGTTCAAGCTTTAGTTGACTGAAGTCATGAGGTCAGAGGGTCAGAAAGATCAACATCCCCCTCTCTTAGGTTCTAGCTGGTCTGGTGTTTTAGTGCCTGCATGGCATGCATGCTCAGGCGTGGCTGACTCTGCAACCCCATGGAGTGTAACTCACCACGTTCCTCTGTTTGTGGGATTCTCTAGGCAAGAATACTGGAATGGGTTGCCATTTCTTTCTCCAAGGGATCTTCTCTACCCAGGGATCAAACCCTTGTCTCTTGCCTCTCCTATATTGGCAAGCGGGTTCTTTACCAGCGGAGCAATGGGGCAAGCCCCTCAGGGACCGAGAGACTGAAGCGCTGGAGGAGTTTAGTTTAAATCCTGCAAAACAGATCAAGAAAGTGCTCCAGACAAATCTTAACCACCAGTGTTTAAAACCGTTGCAGGGTCTTTGCTATTGTTACTGCTCTTGCCTGATAACAGTCCTTTGTTCCTGCATTCTTTTGTTCCTTCAATATCCTTAATTACTGAGGCCAGTGCTAGGGCAAGCACTGTGGCCAAGCTTAGACTACAAAAAGGCTTAGGCCCAAAATGGCTTCTTTTATGTAAAGCCTGGTTCTCTTTCTCTGGGGACGCCCTACAATATCTTCTTCCACAAAGACATGGAGCCCTGAACAGAAGAATTCTGGAATCCAGATGGAGCTCAGTCACTTGCAGAGTATTATTCACCAAGAAAAAGAGTATGTTTTGTGAGCTGGCAAGATATGTCCTTATAATGATTGTTTACTATGGTTTTTCCAGTAGTCATGTATGGATGTGAGAGTTGGACTGTGAAGAAAGCTGAGCACAGAAGAATTGATGCTTTTGAACTGTGGTGTTGGAGAAGACTCTTGAGAGTTCCTTGGACTGCAAGGAGATCCAACCAGTCCATTCCGAAGATCAGCCCTGGGTGTTCTTTGGAAAGAAGGAAGCTAAAGCTGAAACTCCATTACTTTGGCCACTTCATGCGAAGAGTTGACTCATTGGAAAAGACTCTGATTTGGGAGGGATTGTAGGCAGGAGGAAAAAGGGATGACAAAGGATGAGATGGCTAGATGGCATCACCGACTCGATGGATGTGAGTTTGAGTGAACTCCGGAAGATGGTGATGGACAGGGAGGCCTGGCGTGCTGCAATTCATGGGGTCACAAAGAGTCGGACACAACGGAGCGACTGATCTGATCTGAGAGCCATAAATTTCATAAATAAATATTAACATGTTTTTATAAGAAATAACTTGATTATTTGTTTTAACATTGTGTTTTGTGCTTTTTTTTTTTACAAACTAAGTGTAGAGATCAACAGTCCACGTAAAGACCTTTATTGTTTGCTGTGGAGATTCAAATGTAATGGTTACAATAACCCATGAGAAGTTCCTCATCAATGAGACTGAAGGGAAACCTGTCACAGAAAGTAGCATTCTGCCTGTTAAGAAAGAGAACTCCTATCAGTTATCTTAAACTCATTTTTAAATACATGTAAATGTCTTTTCTGGAGAAGGAAATAACTCCAGTGTTCTTACCTGGAGAATCCCAGGGACAGGGAAGCCTGGTGGGCTGCCGTCTATGGGGTCTCACAGAGTCGGACACAACTGAAGCGACTTAGTAGCACCAGCAGCAGCAAATGTCTTTTCAGAAATGAAGAGGGAACTAAGCAAGAGAATCTATTTCAGCAAGAATTACCAATTTTGTTTTCAATTCTTATAATATTGTAATAAAGTTGAACCTAAATTATCAGGCAAGTAAATAAATAGGGCTTATCTGGTGGCTCAATGGTAAAGAATCTACCTTCAGTGAAAGAGATGCAGGTTGGATCCCTGGGTTGGGAAGATTCCCTGGAGAAGGGCATGGCAACCTACTCTAGTATTCTTGCCTGGAGAATCCCATGGACAGAGGAGCCTGGTGGGCTACAGTCCACAGAGTTGCAAAGAGTCAGACATGGCTGAAGAAATGCAGCATGCAAAATAAATAATACAATCATTCACACTTAAAAAAAAAAATAGTGTAGTAGCAGTGTAAAGCCAAAGGATCTTCTTTAACTGAAAGAAAAGAGCAATTTGGAGGTTAACTGGTAAACATCAGTCAAGTAAATAAATAGGGCTTATCTGGTGGCTCAATGGTAAAGAATCTACCTTCAGTGAAAGAGATGCAGGTTGGATCCCTGGGTTGGGAAGATCCCCTGGAGAAGGGCATGGCAACCTACTCTAGTATTCTTGCCTGGAGAATCCCATGGACAGAGGAGCCTGGCGGGCTACAGTCCACAGAGTTGCAAAGAGTCAGACATGGCTGAAGAAATGCAGCATGCAAAATAAATAATACAATCATTCACACTTAAAAAAAGAAAATAGTGTAGTAGCAGTGTAAAGCCAAAGGATCTTCTTTAACTGAAAGAAAAGAGCAATTTGGAGGTTAACTGGTAAACAATGCATAAGAAATTATATCAGTAGCTAGTTAAAAGCCTTTTAAAAATAGGTTATCCTGTGTCTTTAAATAATAAGATTGGCCAAGAACCTCTGAGACATTCAAATCCTAATTCACAAAAAAATTTAAAAAGAAAATTTCTCTGCACCCTCCACCCCTAAATTAACTTCGTGTTTCCCAGATAACTTGGTAAACAATCCACCTGCAATGCAGGAGACCCCAGTTTGATTCCTGGTTCGGGAAGATCCACTGGAGAAGGGATAGGCTACCCACTCCAGTATTCTTGGGCTTCCCTTGTGACTTAGCTGGTAAAGAATCTGCCTGCAATGCTGGAGACCTGGATTCGATCCCTGGGTTGGGAAGATCCCCTGGAGAAAAGAAAGCCAACCCACTCCAGTATTCTGGCCTGGAGAATGCCATGGACTGTATAGTGATGGGTTGCAAAGAGTCAGACACAACTGAGCAACTTTTGCTTTCACTTTCACTTTTAGATTGAAAGGGCTAAAAATATGACAGGACACTCTTGATAAGTTCAAATGAAGATCCCAAGATTAAGAGCACAGTAAGTTTACGAGGCAATGGCAACCCACTCCAATATTCTTGCCTGGAAAATCCCATGGATGGAGGAGGCTGGTAGGCTGCAGTCCATGGGGTCGCGAAGAGTCGCATGCAACTGAGTGACTTCACTTTCTCTTTTCACTTTCATGCATTGAAGAAGGAAATGGCAACCCACTCCAGTGCTCTTGCCTGGAGAATCCCAGGGATGGCGGAGCCTGGTGGGCTGCCGTCTATGGGATCGCACAGAGTCGGACTTAGCAGCACAGCAGCAAGTTCACGATGTTTGACTTAACAGTTCTGTCCAAAACAGTTTTATTTTCCTAAACCCAGGAAAACAAATCATTTATAAGACATTAAATCCTTGGTCTTCCAAGGAGAAAACTAGGCTGAAAATTTGATAAATTTTGTCTTCAGTTAATTTTTATATTAAGGGAGATTTTACCAGGAAGGAATAAAAAAAAAACTTGTTTGGTGTGGCAATACTTTGATAAATTTATATGTGACTTAAACAATGCCAAGTACTTTGAGACCAAATCCTTGTGAATTTGAAGAATAATCCTGTACAAATTCTCACTTCCCTTTACCTGTCATTGTATTCTTATTGGCAAAAGGAGGGAACATTAGCTAGTATTTGGTCAATCCACCAACTCATTAGGAATATAACTTACAACCAGATATGTGTGAATATATACTAGGGTGCTGGTATTGATTATAGAAAGAGGAGAACTCAAAGATGAGTATTTTTGTTGCTTCTTAGATTAAAGCTACTGTTAGTCAAGTTCTTTTTTTTTTCTTTTATTCTTCTTACTGAAACAAATATGAAGAGGAAGGTGGATTTTTCTCTCACATAAATTAGTTCAACCATAGATGTTAACACTTTGTGCCCATCCTAATGTTCTTTGGGTGACTCTAAATAATAAAAGTTATGACAGTTCAAATTCAGGGAATTAAAATCTTTAAGAGATTTTGCTTTTGTCCCCTTAATTTCATCAATAGTGTCTGACTCGTAGTACGTACTCAGAAAATATGTTAAATGGATTAATTAGCAGAGAACAACCACAATATTTCTCAATTTGTAGGCACTTTGCAAAAAAAAGAAGAAGAAGAACAGTATTATCTTGGAATAATTCAGGAAGACTGACAATAGTTATCATGTGGAAAACTTTCAGAAATGCTTATCCAGATCCAGAGAACTAAATACACAATATTTATTATCCCAACAGGTGAGAAAGCATAGACTTTCTTCAAAATCTAAAAAGTAACACTAGTATTTCCTGTGGTGTCCCATACCTATATTATTCTATTCACTGTGATCCCTAGGAGTCAAAGGTGGTATATAGCCCTTTGCAATGTCTTCCTGGAATCAACTGGAAAACTAAGTAAGTTCAGACACAGGAAATTATACGTGTATCCAGACAGAAAAACTGATGGCAAAATGACAGCAAAATACATATTTAGCTTGCTGCTGCTGCTGCTGCTAAGTCGCTTCAGTAGTGTCTGACTCTGTGCAACCCCATAGACGGCAGCGCACCAGGCTCCCCCATCCCTGGGATTCTCCAGGCAAGAACACTGGAGTGGGCTGCCATTTCCTTCTCCAACGCATGAAAGGGAAAAGTGAAAGTGAAGTTACTCAATCGTGTCCAACTCTTCGCACCCCAATAGACTGCAGCCTACCAGGCTCCTCCATCCATGGGATTTTCCAGGCAAGAGTACTGGAGTGGGGTGCCACTGCCTTCTCCATATTACAGATCAAAAGAACAAAGTGATTCCTTGATCCTTTTACAGTATTTACCGTGTTTCATTGATCTTGATGGGCATGCCAAATCCATCCTTTCACTTCTCAGGATGCAGAGAAGACTACTTCTATTACAGGCAGCAGAGCTGCAAGTCACTGGGTCTCTCCACAACAGAGCCCCAAACCCCATTCCATGAAGACTGGTCTATCACCCATCAGAACAGCTTAGGTATTTGCCCACACTGCACTGACCAACAAGAGCCTCCAGACTCCAGGAAATGGATCACCTTCTTCAGTGGCTTACCTGTGATACAGTGTCCCAGTGGGTTGACCTCAGCGCTGGGACTGGGGCAGAACCGGGGACTGTTCCTCTCCTGCCTCTAGGGATTAAGCCTGTTTGAGACCAGCAATCTTCAGGGCAGAATCGAGTAAGGAGACCCCTAGCTCCAACCAGGTTTGTGGTGCTGGATATTCTTGGTTGATGCAGACAGATAAAATACATAGCCCTACCACTAGACGCCAAGATTCTTAAGCTTGACTGTAGAAAGTGGTAAATTCCTGAGTCCACTGGGATACAGAAAAGGAAACAACTTGTTTGGTGTGGCAATACTTTGATAAATTTATATGTGACTTAAACAATGCCAAGTACTTTGAGACCAAATCCTTGTGAATTTGAAGAATAATCCTGTACAAATTCTCACTTCCCTTTACCTGTCATTGTATTCTTATTGGCAAAAGGAGGGAACATTAGCTAGTATTTGGTCAATCCACCAACTCATTAGGAATATAACTTACAACCAGATATGTGTGAATATATACTAGGGTGCTGGTATTGATTATAGAAAGAGGAGAACTCAAAGATGAGTATTTTTGTTGCTTCTTAGATTAAAGCTACTGTTAGTCAAGTTCTTTTTTTTTTCTTTTATTCTTCTTACTGAAACAAATATGAAGAGGAAGGTGGATTTTTCTCTCACATAAATTAGTTCAACCATAGATGTTAACACTTTGTGCCCATCCTAATGTTCTTTGGGTGACTCTAAATAATAAAAGTTATGACAGTTCAAATTCAGGGAATTAAAATCTTTAAGAGATTTTGCTTTTGTCCCCTTAATTTCATCAATAGTGTCTGACTCGTAGTACGTACTCAGAAAATATGTTAAATGGATTAATTAGCAGAGAACAACCACAATATTTCTCAATTTGTAGGCACTTTGCAAAAAAAAGAAGAAGAAGAACAGTATTATCTTGGAATAATTCAGGAAGACTGACAATAGTTATCATGTGGAAAACTTTCAGAAATGCTTATCCAGATCCAGAGAACTAAATACACAATATTTATTATCCCAACAGGTGAGAAAGCATAGACTTTCTTCAAAATCTAAAAAGTAACACTAGTATTTCCTGTGGTGTCCCATACCTATATTATTCTATTCACTGTGATCCCTAGGAGTCAAAGGTGGTATATAGCCCTTTGCAATGTCTTCCTGGAATCAACTGGAAAACTAAGTAAGTTCAGACACAGGAAATTATACTGTATCCAGACAGAAAAACTGATGGCAAAATGACAGCAAAATACATATTTAGCTTGCTGCTGCTGCTGCTGCTAAGTCGCTTCAGTAGTGTCTGACTCTGTGCAACCCCATAGACGGCAGCGCACCAGGCTCCCCCATCCCTGGGATTCTCCAGGCAAGAACACTGGAGTGGGCTGCCATTTCCTTCTCCAACGCATGAAAGGGAAAAGTGAAAGTGAAGTTACTCAATCGTGTCCAACTCTTCGCACCCCAATAGACTGCAGCCTACCAGGCTCCTCCATCCATGGGATTTTCCAGGCAAGAGTACTGGAGTGGGGTGCCACTGCCTTCTCCATATTACAGATCAAAAGAACAAAGTGATTCCTTGATCCTTTTACAGTATTTACCGTGTTTCATTGATCTTGATGGGCATGCCAAATCCATCCTTTCACTTCTCAGGATGCAGAGAAGACTACTTCTATTATAAGCAGAGCTGCAAGTCACTGGGTCTCTCCACAACAGAGCCCCAAACCCCATTCCATGAAGACTGGTCTATCACCCATCAGAATAGCTTAAGTATTTGCCCACACTGCACTGACCAACAAGAGCCTCCAGACTCCAGGAAATGGATCACCTTCTTCAGTGGCTTACCTGTGATACAGTGTCCCAGTGGGTTGACCTCAGCGCTGGGACTGGGGCAGAACTGGGGACTGTTCCTCTCCTGCCTCTAGGGATTAAGCCTGTTTGAGACCAGCAATCTTCAGGGCAGAATCGAGTAAGGAGACCCCTAGCTCCAACCAGGTTTGTGGTGCTGGGTATTCTTGGTTGATGCAGACAGATAAAATACATAGCCCTACCACTAGACGCCAAGATTCTTAAGCTTGACTGTAGAAAGTGGTAAATTCCTGAGTCCACTGGGATACAGAAAAGGAAACGCTCCTTGTCTTCTGAAAATATAAGTGACTAAAAATTGGAATGTTAGAAAAACTACATATCTTGAAATGGTTGATTTTTTTTGCAATTGAAAAAGTATCACAAAGAATTGAGCTAGTCTATTAATATTAAGAGATTTGTTGTGTGCCGTGCACTCTTGAAGGGCTTTTGTTGTTGCTGAGATGCTGAGTTATGCAACCCCACAGACTGTGTAGCCAGCCAAGCTCCTCTGTCCTCCACTGTCTCCCGGAGTTTGCTCAGATTCATGTCCATTTAGTCAGTGATACTATATAACCATCTCATCCTCTCTGTTCATAACATTGCCTTCATAGGAGGCAGTGACCAAAACCATCCCAAGAAAAAAGAAATGCAAGAAAGGCAAAGTGGTTGTCTGGGAAGCTTTATAAACAGCTGAGGAAAGAGAAGGGCAAGGTTTTGTTTGTACCAACCCCTTTAATCATTACCATATCCCTATGAGATGATACTGCCATTGTGCCTCAGGAAAATCTAATCTAGGACATTATTCATCGATAAAGCCAAAATCTGAACTCAAGTAGTCAACTGCACGGCTTGCACTTGGAAACCCTCAACTAAGCTACATTTCCAGAGGAAAGTGTCTCTGAGGAACATCCCACAAAAGTTCAGAGGAATAAAACTGCCTCAAATCAGCAGCAATAGTGAATTAAACCTTTCATTTTGCATAACGACCCTCGGTCTATATGAAGCATAATCTGCTTTGCTCAACTTGCGGTAGTAAATGTTTAGTTAGTAAAGTATCCTTTCCAACTCTGAGGTTTGATGATGCTTTTAGTTCTTAAAGGAAATGGTGCATGCTGGTTTAATAACAGTGCTTATTCTGTTAAATCAGTACTCAAATATTTTGAAGAAATCATTCAAAAACATACTTCCTCAAAACAAAATAGACAAAACCATCTAGTTATCTCCATGCTTTCTAAACCTAGCCTTCTAAACTTAGTAGTTGAATATCCCTAAATTCAATAGAATAGCTCATCAACCCTACGCCCAAACCTAAAAATCAATCCTGACCCCCAGGAATAGAGTTATAATAAAAGCCTTATGAAAGAAGCCCCCAGCATGGCAGAGAGAATTGTTGCAGTGGGCTCCATACATTTTGGTACCTACTTCTCTAGTAACTATCTCCCACTAGACAAAATTCTCCATCAGTAACTCAAGAATCTCCCTCGAAGCCCCGTTCTCAGTGGAGGAAATTCCTTACCCATTCCTTCAGTTTCTTTATGAGTAAACCACTGATACCTGTGTGACTGCTTCATTGTACAAGGAGAACATGACTTAGAAAGCCTGGACCCAACACCAAGAGGTGTGATGTGATAGTTACTAACTGGGTGCACTTCAGTGAGTTACTCAACTCCCTGCACCTACAGTCCCTACACTTGCAAGTTAGCAGTTCCCACGACAATGGACTTAGTGGCCCTGAGTACACTGTTAAGACTTTGCCAGTACAGGCTGAGTCTGACCCATTTTTGTATTCCCAGTGCCTAATCCAGTCAGTGTTCATAAGTGAGTGTGTACTGTATCCATTCATGAAAGAATATGTAAGCAAACTTCCTTGTAACACTTTCAGTTCAGTTCAATTCAGTCACTCAGTCGTGTCCAACTATTTGTGACCCCATGAATCGCAGCATGCCAGGCCTCCCTGTCCATCACCATCTCCCAGAGTTCACTCAAACTCACGTCCATCAATTAAGTGATGCCATCCAGCCATCTCATCCTCGGTCGTCCTCTTCTCCTCCTGCCCCCAATCCCTCCCAGCATCAGGGTCTTTGCCAATGAGTCAACTCTTCGCATGAGGTGGCCAAAGTACTGGAGTTTCAGCTTTAGCATCATTCCTTCCAAAGAAATCCCAGGGCTGATCTACTTCAGAATGGACTGGTTGGATCTCCTTGCAGTCCAAGGAACTCTCAAGAGTCTTCTCCAACACCACAGTTCAAAAGCATCAATTCTTCTGTGCTCAGCTTTCTTCACAGTCCAACTCTCACATCCATACATGACCACTGGAAAAACCATAGCCTTGACTAACCGTTAGACCTTTGTTGGCAAAGTAATGTCTCTGCTTTTCAATATGCTATCTAGGTTGGTCATAACTTTTCTTCCAAGGAGTAAGCGTCTTTTAATTCACGGCTGCAATTACCATCTGCAGTGATTTTGGAGTCCCAAAAGATAAGGTCCAACACTGTTTCCACTGTTTCCCCATATATTTGGTCCTTCCTAAAACAGAGTTCCAGACTTCCCCATTCTGACATACCCCACTGGATCCTAACTCTCAGTAATGCTCTGCCATCTAAAGCTAACTCCCCTCTGGTGCAGGTTTTGGGTTCCATCTCACAAGGCAGAATGGGGACTAATGACTTGAGGTGGTATTTTCTCCCTCTGCATTACACCTGCTCGTCATACAATCAAAGATCAAAGCTCAAAGCATCATAAGAATTAAATTCTGCTTTCAAGGACAGCTCCTTTTTCCCCTACTAGACAGTCAGCCACCGCTGTAAATCCTCTAAGGCAATCCTGCAGACAAATGCTGATGGTCATGCTGAAACACATGAGCAAACAGGCTCAGAGATGGGTTGATAGCTTCCGTACTGAAGCCACATCATTATGAGCTGGCAAAAAGTTAGGTCAGATATGGCCAACACCTGGAAAAATCACAGAGGCATCCAAATACTGTCGCCCATGGCAGAAAACCAAAGACTGGAAGTGAATTTCCTCCATACTATCCACTCCAACGATGAACAGTTGGATAAGAAGTAGCGACTCTCATTAAGCTTGCCAGTACATCACTGGGAAGCTTGTCAACTCGAATGTGGCAACAATGTACCATCAAGATAGAGATGAACATTCAAGTCTCAAGAGCTGCCTGTCCACACAATTACCTTAATGTGTCCCAGATTTGAACCCATCACTGATGTCCCCATTAGTTACTGGACTTATTCCACTAGTGCCACCCAAATGCCACTCTCCAAGTCAAACAGTGGCATCAAATCTCCACCAGCAAACCTTGGAGGCTATCCAGCTCACAGAGGCTGAGGCCAATCTAATCAAAAGGCAGCACTTTGGGGAAAGAGTTTGTCAACAGAATGAACGGAAAGCCAATTCTACAACTTTTTATGATAGTCTACAAAGGGGGAAAGGACAGAGAAATCCAGCAATTCCAAAAGCCATTTACTGAGCAATTACATGTGCCCATCATTCTTCTCAGTGATACTGGGCAAAAAAAAGTGACAGTGCACAGCCTTTGCCTTCAAGGAAACTGTAGTAAAGAGAAGGACATCACTAGTGGGTGTAGAGCATTTATAACCTTGGAGGTCAAGAAACCTAGGTGAGAACTCAGCTGTGACTCTCACTTGCTTATGTCATAAGGCAAAGTATCTAAATGTCCAGGCTTCAGCTTCCCCATCTAGGCAATAAGCAAAAGATACACTGTTTGGTAGACAGGAAAGAGAAACCTGGCATGTTATGCACATTAAAAATAAAACTGGGTTAGATGAACTTCAAATGGATTGCCATTCATTTCAAATTGTGTGCCTTGCTCTTTGCTTTAACTGTAGAAGAGCAGATTTATAATTCATATATTTGGGAAGAGAGAGAAACAGAGAGAAGAGAGAGAGGTAAAAAAAAAAAAGAGAGAGAAAGAGAAAGAGAGAAAGAAACAGAAAGGTCAGAAATCAAATTAAAAATAAGAATAAAAATCTCTATTCCCACATCCATAAACTGAATTATCTAGAGGAGACTTGTGAGGCCTGATAAATCCCCAAACAACTTTAATTTAAAATATCCTGAGAACTGCTGTTCTTAAGTTATTCCCTTGGTTCCAATCTGCTATCAGCCAGAATCAGAAAGGTACCCAAGATAAGAATAAATTTAAGATTTACTGTTATTGAGCTCGATTCTCCTGTTCTAGATCCACAGAGTGCAACAAACGTCTCTCCCAGCATGGTACAAAGAGGAAACGAAGGAAGAGAAGAGAAGTTCTTCCACCTGTGCTCTCCCAGGAGCACCCACACTCCTAAAAGCCTCAGCGTAACTTGTGGCTTTCCTCCTCGCCAGGTTCGTGACACATAACTCAGTGGCTGTCAAACGTGCGTGCCTATTGTTTGGAGGTCATGCCTGCTGAATAGTCCTAATATACTACCTGCTGTTGTTTAGTCACTCGGTCATGTCCGCTCTTTGTGACCTCATGGACTGTAGCCCTCCAGGCTCCTCTGTCACTGGGATTTCCCAGGCAAGAGTACTGGAGTGGGTTGCCATTTCCTCCTCCTGCTGGACTGAGGGATTTAATTAAAACGGTCAACTGATTTCCATTGTAGCTGGAGGCAGCAAAGCATGGTGATCGTGTTTGGAGTTTATCTTGGGTATGAATTCCAGCTTGACCACTTGGCAGGCATGTAACTTTGACGACTTTTACTCATCTCTCCCTGCCTGAGTTTCCTCATCTGTAGAATGGGCACAATAATGTTACCTATACCACAGGGCTGTGGAGGGACTGAGAAAGATAGACGAGAACAGTTAGAATAGTTCTCATAGAGGGGACACAGAATAAATGTTAGTAATTTTATTACTGACATCAATGGAAACACATGAAAAAAAATGCTGTTTTTTTTTTTAATCCTTCATTCTGTTTAGTGCCTAGTATGAAGGCTTGAATGGAGCTTCTGGAAGTCAGGAAGACAGACTATCCCAAAAATTTAGCCATCAAAAAAGGAATGAAGAAGGGAACAATTTTCAGAGATGTTACAAAGAAAAGAAGGTAAAGAGAAGAGGGGTGTGGCCTGATCCACTTCACTGATCCTTGGAGGCCCGCACAGAAGTGGCTCAACCTGGGAAGACAGTGACCCAGAAGGGCCAGGTGGTGATGGGCAGCAGCAGTGTGAGTGGTCCCCAAGGGGAGCTGGGAAGATAGTCCTTAAGTGAGACTATTATACTCTGCTTGTTCTCTGCACTCCTAAGAGGTGAAAACTACATCTCCTTGAATTCTTTTGAAGCATCTATATAGAATTCTGTTTACTTACTGGTAAGTTTGGGAGGCCTGGCATGCTGCAATTCATGGGGTCACAAAAAGTCAGACACGACTGAGCGACTGAACTGAACTGATCTGAAGTTTCTCGCTACTGCAGGGGGTAACTGGATTTAAAAAAAAAATGGTGAGGGATATTGAAACCGAGATAATGTGATAACTAATTAATCAAATGATATTTAGCAAATCTTTAAACCCTAGATAAATGCAAAGATAGATGATTAGACAGATGATGGATATAAAGAGAGCAATAAACAGATTGACTTTTGACTTGGGACTTCAGTGAATTAAACTGGTACTAATACTTTTAAAAACAGGGACAAGGATTTTAACTCAATATTAGTTAAAACTTTTAAACTGTCAAAATGTCCAAAATGAGTGGGTAGCCTTAAAATACAGTAAGTGTTCCTTCCCTTAAACTATTAGCTTAGGTTTATGACAACTGAGCAGGAAGCTGTTAACAAGCATCAACTCTTAGGTGGAAAGGAATATGGTAAAAATAAGGGACAGCGAGATGGAGTTTAATACTAAAAATCCTTATAGTCTTTTCCTCCAAAATCCCTGTAAAATGTCAAAGAGATTACTTAAAAACCAAAACCTTAAGCTATTAAATAGCCTAGCTACTGGGACAAGGATACCTTTGGGCTTCCCTGGTGGCTTAAATGCTAAAGCATTTTTGCCTTCAAGGTAGGAGACCCAGGTTTGATCCCTGGATTGGAAAGATCCGCTGGAGAAGGGAATAGTTACCCACTCCAGTATTCTGGCCTGGAGAATTCCATGGGCAGGGGAGTTTGGGGGTCTATAGTCCAGGGGGTCACAAAGAGTTGAACTTTTTATTTGTTCTATGTTATGTAAGAATCCAGTTATTAAGCTAGAAACAAACAAGGTAAATATTCATTTGTCTCTTTAAGTTAGGAATAGACCATAATTGATGTCAATTGTTTTCCTTCCTAGAAATTTTCTACTCACTCTGCATCTTTTCAACAAGACACAGGCTACTGATCTATATTTCAAAAAAGATGATGTACCGTCAGCATCGTTAGGAACTTTAAATTCTTGCTTATCTTCAGAGAGATGAGTATAACACCCATCTGTTGAGAATACCAACTGAATTAATGATTCTGAAATCATATAAGCTATTGCCATATTCCAGTGTGAGTAAGACAAAATCCAAAGCAGTTTAGGTAACATAAATACTGAATAATCATGAAAATTAGTGGATTGCGAAATGAATGACCACCTACCGTCACCAATGAAGCTGGCCCAAGACTCTCCAGTTTATTAAAGAAGGCATAAAGTATATGAGAGTGAAAGAATTTACAATGCCTGAAGCTCAAAACACACCCACTCAATTGTTTTCTTGGTGCTGTTTGCAAACTATTACAACAGAACATTATCCATTTTACTGGTCACTTGTGTTTTTGCCTCAAATAAATCCCTACATTGCTTCCTGCCCAGCTTTGCCCTTTCATCACTTAAATCATGCAGCTTGAATTTGAACTGGCTCATAATCTGAAACTCCTGGATATTTAAAGCTTATCACTGATGTCATATTAGGTTTCCAGACAGTTGGCTAAATTAATTCTTCTCAGCTCATTCTCCACCTCTCCAGCTGAATCAGTGTGGCATCCATGAGATGAGCCTTCTGCACCATACTGTGTCCATTTTCCAAACTGTACTAAAGGAAAAGGCAACTAGTTACACACTATGCATTGATGGAGGCCAGACAACAGGAAGCAATTCTAATACCAAAGGTCCAGAATCTAAGACACCACGTAAACTTGACAAACGTGGGACAAGCGAACACCTGCTCCTCAGGCATCAGGGCTGCATGTGCGCAGGGTCACTGTCTGAGCAGATCCAAAATACGGGGGAGGAAGGCACACTTCATTATCCCAAGCAAAATAAACCTTGAGACACCTAGAAAGAGGCTATAAGCAAGAGCGCGACATATCGGGGCGCAGGTTGGTCTCTCTCCTGTTTTATTCCTCATGTAGACACTTCCAGGGGCTTCCCTGGTGGCAAAAGGAGAAAGGGGCAGCAGAGGACCAGATGGGTAGACGGCATCACAGACTCAGTGGACGTGAATTGGAGCAGGTGCAGGGAGATAGTGGAGGACAGCAGTCCATGGAATCGCAAAGAGCCAGACACGACTTTAGTGAGTAAACAACAGCAAAGACACAAACAAGGAGGAAGCTGACATGACGTGGGACTATCATGAGACCAACGGCTCGCTTCTAGCCAATAGGAAATGACAACGGTGAAGGGTTTTACAGAAGCAATTAGATCTCAGATAGTTGATTTGGAGTTAAAGTATTCTGGTTATTCTGGGAAGTCCTGGCTTCATCAGGTAAAAGCTTCAGGGTCCATCCCCAAGGTGACAGACTACCCTGGAAACTTTCATAAAGTGGTAGCCACAGTAAAGGGGCCGCATTGCATGGAACTCTGGGCCCCGCGTGCAGAAAATAGGCAGCACAAAGCCAAGGCCTCCCCCCACTCAGCCACTGGACAGAAATCCTGCCCGGAGTCTGAATGAGCCGAAGGCAGTCCCTTCCCTGTTAACCGCCCCCCCCCCCCCCCGATGGTAACACAGCCCTGCTGACACCTTGACTGTGGCTTTGTGAGAGCCCAAGAAGAAATCATGAGATTAAACATGTGTTTCATTCTGAGTCGCCGTGCTGTGTCCTCAGTCGCTCAGTCATGTCTAATTCTTTGTGACCCCATGGACTGTAGCCCACCAGGCTCCTCTATCCATAGGATTCTCCAGGCAAGAATACTGGAGTGGGTTGCCATTCCCTTCTCCAGGGGGCTCTTCCCAACCCAAGGATCAAATCCAGGTCTCCCACATTGCAGGCGGATTCTTTACCATCTGAGTCACCAAGGAAGCCTAAGAACACTGGACTGTGATCTTCCCAACCCAGGAATTGAACCAGGGTCTCCTACATTGCAGGCGGATTCTTTACAAGCTGAGCTACCAGCGAAGCCCTCTGTGTGTAATTTGTTATGCAGTAACAAAGGAGATCAGTCCTGGGTGTTCATTGGACAGACTGATGCTAAAACTGAAACTCCAATACTTTGGCCATCTGATGCGAGGAGCTGACTCAGTGGAAATCTGATGCTGGGAGGGATTGGGGGCAGGAGGAGAAGGGGATGACAGAGGATGAGATGGCTGGATGGCATCACCGACTAGATGGACATGAGGCTGAGTGAACTCCGGGAGTTGGTGATGGACAGGGGGCCTGACGTGCTGCAATTCATGGGGTCGAAAAGAGTTGGACACGACTGAGCAACTGAACTGAATAAAACACTAACACATGGTATTTACTGGTCTGTTATCTCTTTTCTACCATTAATGTCTGAGTTTCTCACTGCAATCTTTTATTTATTTACTTCTTTACTTCTTTATTTAGTGGACAGAACTTTTATTTATTGATTTATTTTATACTGTTTTCTTCCAGCTTTATTAAGATACAATTGACATATAGCACCGTATGCAGGCCTTTTATTTACCAAAATATTTTGCTTCTCAAAAACAAACAGGTCATTATTTTAATGGTATAAATACAAGTAGAAAGTTTATCATTTGGGGGTTTGTAGAGAAAAAGAAAGCCTCAGTCAATAACAACAGCAAACATTCCTTGGGCATTTACTATGAGCATTTATACTGCTCCATTTAAAAAAAATGCATATTTGAGCTCACTAAAATAAGGCAGGTACTATTGTTGTTTAGTTGCTAAGTTGTGTCTGACTCTTTTGCGACGCCATGGACTGTAGCCCACCCTGCCAGGCTCCTCTGTCCATGAGATTTCCCAAGCAAGAAGACTAGCGTGGACTGCCATTTCCTTCTCTAGGGTATTTCCAGGGGACCTTCCCAACCCAGAGATCAAACACAGATGTCCTGTGTCTCCAACATTGCAGGCAGATTCTTTACCCGGGAATTTATTCAGTCACCAGGGAAGCCCAGGTACTATTAGCTGTTTTAAAGATCACTTTTTTTTTTTTTAACAGAAACTGAGGTGCAAGGAGTTTGAGAAACTTGTCTAAGTCATTCATAATGCTGGTCAGTTTGGGTTTAGGTGTTATGGCCCCAGAACCTATATACCTAGCCCTTAAGATGTGGTCCTTCTTAGCAGGATTAGCTGGTCATGCTTTAGTGCCACCTAATATGATAGAGATATCAGTCAATAACTACCCAGTTACATGTGGGTCATTGATAAATTTCTGGCAGAAATATTCCTCCATAGGGATTCACTTCGCTTGCCATTCTAAGCTGACTTGGTTCTCACTCCTCCGTGGCATCTTATCTTCACCCACATCCCCCCAACACTGTCGAATGTGCCAGTGATACTTTAACACTTTGCTTTGTAAAAGTCATCTGCTGCACACTCTAAAGTCCCCTGATGACTCTGAGCTCAGCCAGGTGACATGCTCTAGTGCAATGAGAACTGGAGAGGAATGAGTGCTGGGGAAATGAGCCACCTAACAATGGCAGCCTTTACTTTCTTGGGCTTCAAAATCACTGCAGACAGTGACTGCAGCCATGAAATTAAAAGACACTTGCTCCTTGGAAGAAAAGCTATGACAAACCTAGACAGCATATTAAAAAGCAGAGACATTACTTTTCCTAAAAACATCCATATAGTCAAAGCTTTGGTTTTTCCTGTAGTCATGTACAGATGTAAGAGTTGGGACCATAATGAAAGCTGAGCGCCAAAGAATTGATGCTTTCGAACGGTGGTGCTAGAGAACTCCTGAGAGTCCCTTGGACAGCAAGAGGATCCAACCAGTCCATCTTAAAGGAGATCAACCCTGAATGTTCATTGGAAGCACTGATGCTGAAGCTGAAGCTCCAGTACTTTGGCCACCTGATGTGAAGAACTGACTCACTGGAAAAGACCCTGATGTTGGGAAAGATTGAAGGCAGAAGCAGAAAAGGGCAATAGAGGATGAGATGGTTGGATGGCATCAATGACTCAATGGACATGAATCTGAGCAAGCTCCAGGAGTTGGTGAAGGACAGGGAAACCTGGTGTGCTGCAGTCCATGGGGTCACAAAGAGAAGGACACAACTGAGTGACTGAATAAAAACAACAAAATCTCTCTGAACTTTGGATAGATAATCTGTAAAATGGGCTGAAGGATATCACATCATCAGGATATTTTGAAGGCCAAATGAAAAAAGAAAAGGTATGGGAATGTGATTAGGAGATTTATAAACTATAAAATTCTGCAGAATCACATGTGGTTATTTTAGTGTCAGAGAGGTGGATACACAACATTTTTTTTTCTCTTTTGTGAAGAATAATTATGAAGGGATAAATTTGGAGACCCCTAAGAAAGCTTGTTAGTGCAAGAATTTTTTTTTTTTTTTTTTTTTGGCCACACTGCACAGCATGTGGGATCTTAGTTCCCTGACAAGGGATTGAGCCTGTGTCCTCTACATTGGGAGCATGGAGTCTTAACCGCTGGACCACCAGGGAAGTCCCCTTAGTGCAAGAATTTTATACTTAAAAAAAAAATCACTTGATAGAAAAGAGATATTACTACTCTTCTACCAAATTGAGAAATGCTTTATTCTGGTCATAGTGCAGACACAATATTGTAATAGATTTTGGGGGTTGGTTCTTTAGGACATTTTTTTGACCATTAGTTCTCAGGATATATTTAAATGGTGAAAAATATATATATACTTTGAGGTGGCTGTAACTACTCTTTGATTTGCTGAGATGAGTATATATCTATTTAACCCTTAAGAAGGGGCGACGGGTGAGCAGAAGGCATTATGGGTGGATCATGGGAGCCTTTTCCAAAAGGCCACGTTTATTTTCAAGTGTTTAGATTGCCGAGATGAGGATTCCTCTCCAACGTCCAATTCATCATCCTCCTTACTCACTGTAAAATCAATCTGTTCTGTTTGTATGACATAAACAACAAGTCATTTCTCAAGAATGAGGCAGACCATATGTGAAGGTGTTTTGGAAAAGCACAACAGGGAATACGCCAATCAAAGGAGCATCTGCATTTTATTTCAATGTCAAATCACATGTGAGTTATAAAAAGGAAAGTGTATCACTTGTATTGAAGAATAACTTTCCTGTTGTGATATTTATAGTTAACTCATACCTTCCCTAAGCAACAAATGGAGGCCAGTCATGTTAATGAATGGCCAGAAACAGAAAAAGGAAGTCATTCTGTGTGGGCGGCAACATGTGCATTTAACAAACATCTCAGCATCTGCCCTCTATTCACCTCCTTGGCTGGATGAAATTTACAACAACCCATTATATGTATTTTCCTGAGAACAGCACTTTCTCCTGAATCTATTAATAAATATCAAAGCAGCTTGCAATTGATTGAAACAGGAAACGATAAAAAAGACTAGCAGAGTTCTAGGAAGAATTTATTTTTTTATAATTTGTACTGGATCGAGATTGAAAGGAAGTGAGTTCTAATCCCATTTCCACTCCTTATTAGCTGTCTGACCTAAGGCCAAGTCACTTAACTTCTATCAGTCTCAGTTTGATCCTAGTATAAACCAACGGGGCTGAAAAAGTCATCGCCGAGATCCTGCTCTAGAAACCTATGACTCTCTGATCGCTTAGGCACCAAGTCGTCTTTGAATGCTAATGGAAACATTTGGATATGGCCTTGTTATGGAGTTCAGTCCCCAGTCATGAGTTAGGTACCTCTGAAAACCATGTTAAATTCTTTAAACTACCCTGCTTCCAGCAGGGTAGGCAATGAGATTCTGAGGCTGTGCTTAGACAGCCAAATAGGTGCTTATTTACGTAATTAACTGAGTGGACAATATAAACATTCTCACTAAAGTCTTTCCTCTCGTAGGAAAATAAATAAAATCTTCCCAGGGGACAATATATTTTTTGGCCTGAAATATGTGTTTTTGCTTTCGAATTGTGGGCTGGAGAAGACACTTGAGAGTCCCTTGGACTCAAGGAGATCCAATCAGTCCATCCTAAAGGAAATCAGTCCTGAATATTGATTAGAAGGACTAATGCTGAAGCTGAAGTTCCAATACTTTGGCCACCTGATGCGAAGAGCTGACTCATTGGAAAAGACTCTGATTCTGGGAAAGATTGAAGGCAAGAGGAGAAGGGGGTGACAGAGGGTGGGATAGTTGGGTGGCATCACCAACTCAGCAAGCTCCAGAAGATAGTGAAGGAAATAGGAGCCTGGCAAGCTGCAGCCCATGGGGTCACAAAGAGCTGGACATGACTTAGCAACTGAACAACAACACATGTGTTGTTAGGTATGCATATAATTTTATTCAAGATTAATGTGGACTTGAGGTAGCTCTTAAGACACATTCCATTAGCTGGACCAGAACAGAATATGTGTCCCCTGCTAAGCGCTGGTGAGACTCTTACATCCATTGGTTTGAAATGCCAGATATTAACCAGAGGCTGTACAGAAAGTGCAGAGGGTAAATTGGTGGCCCTGGCCACTGAGGGTATCAAACTTAAATCATTTCAGTGTAAGAGCTTATAGAAGAGAAGGAATTTCTATCACCAAGTATCAAAATATAAAATCCTGTGAAAAGGCTTGGAGGGCCTGGCTGAGATCGTGTGCCTACCCCTGAATCGATCACAGTTGTCGTAGGAACATAATACACGTCACAGCCCAATGCCTTGGGGTATGTAGGTGGTATGTGAGTAGGTGGGGTGTCTGCAATCATAAAAGAAGGTGAGTGAAGGAATTCTTAGGGAAGACACATCCTCAACAGGTAGAAACAATAGTCACCATGGACAAACAGACACAGAATATCACAGTCATGTTGTCCCATTGCTCTTGTCTCCAGAAAATTCCTTCTGGAAACGCCAAAATTCTTAATTTACTCTTATTTTTTATGTATTAATTCAACAAATATTTATTAAGTGCTTACAATTTAGCAATCATTGAGAGTAGGCCAGGAAGACCACAATAGACTTAATCGCCATTCCTGTGAAATTTATTAAACTTACTGTCCAATGGGAGCTTCCCAGGTGGCACTAGTGTTGAAGAACCTGCCTGCCAGTGCAGGAGACATAAGAGATACAGTTTCAGTCCCTGGATGGAGAAGATCCCCGGAGGAGGAAATGGCAACCCAGTCCAGGACTCTTGCCTGGAGAATCCCATGGACAGAGGAGCCTGGTGGGCTACAGTCCATGGGGTCCCAAAGAGTCGGACCTGACAAGTGACTTAGCACGCAGGCCCTAGTCAGGGAGGGGGCTTACGGGACACCCAATGACCACGCTTTGTGTGGCATGGAAAGGTGTGCAGAGTGTAAAAGGAGCACATAGCAGTCAGAGCCAAGCCCTGAAGGGGCAAAGAGGGAAGGCAACCACCTCGACTAAAGTACCCAGGGACACCTTGGTGATCTCGTGTCATCTGAAATAGAAGCCTAAGGACTTTCCTGGTGGTCCAGAGGTTGAGAGTCTGCCTCCCAGTGCAGGGGACACGGGTTCGATCCCTAGTCCTGGAATACCCCCTATGCTGCCGGGCAGCTAAGCCCATGCACCACAAGTACTGAATCCACGTGCCTAAAGCCTGTGCTCCGCAACACGAGAAGCCACGGCAATGAGAAGCCCATACACCAGAACTGGAGAAGAGCCCCCACTCACCGCACCAGAGAAAGCGCACACGCAGTGAAGACCCAGCGCAGCCAAAGTAAATAAGTAAAAGTTTTCAAAACTTAAAAAATCATATATGAGCAGAGGAGAGGCATCTGCTCACAACAGCATATAAAATCTCAAAGACGAAACTGAAGAATCCTGCAAGTGTTGGCTCCGAGGCTCAGAAGAGGAGACTGCGATACAAACCCCACCAAGCAAGGGCCCAGAGGACTTTCATATGATCAGCCGACACCATGGGCAGCGGGCCCACTGGGCTGAGACGTGCTGGAAGCAGGTTCTGTTTTACACACTCAGAAGCAACTTAACTGGCTCTCTTTCTGTTTGAAAAAATCTAGCAGTCTTATACTAATTTTGGAAGTTTGGGAAAAAAATGGTTTTCAGCTACAAACAAGATAATATTTCATTTGACTAGTTAAAGGTCTGGTATGTTAACAAAGGAAAAGAATAGAAGCTGTGATTTACTGAAATTTTAGTAATTTACCAGCATTAGCATGTGAAAGGAGGCAAGTCGTTGGGACGGGAAGGGGAAGAGACAGACCTTGTGCGAGAGAGAAAAGATGTCTACACTGAGACTCACTGCACAGGGGCAGCAACTACTTCCCACACAAAGTCACATATATCTTTGAAGCTGGGTAGTACAGTATTCTGTGTTAAATGCATTTTATGGGGATTTGGAGAGGATTTAGGTAAAGGCTGCCCCCATAAATGATTTACCAGCTCTAATAAAACATCAAGGAATTGTTCAGATTGTATCTCAGGCCATTTAAAACACAACGCGTTTATAGAGGTCTCAGCAGCCCCCATATCCTCAACCCTGGTTTAAAAGAAATGTTTGGAGTGGTTAATTATCCCATATTCCTTTTTTTAAAAAAATGATAGCAATTTCAAGACAAAGGAGAGATTGGAAGTGAATAAACAGGTAAGACAACCAAGGGAGCTGGGAGAGACAAGCTCAGTGATCACTCATTTACCCTCCTATTCATTCACCCAATAAATATTTATTTACTGGTTGCCTGTTATAACCCAGGTATTTTAAAACTAGGGCCTAGAGACCCAGGAGTGATCAGACAAGTAGGGTTTCTGGGAGGGAATGTATGAAGGAAATGACAATCCATTCCAGCCTTCGTGCCTGGGAAATCTCATGGACAGAGGAGCCTGGCAGGCTACAGTCTATAGCATTGCAAAGAGTCAGATATGACTTAGCAACTAAACAACCACAGCAACATAGCTAATTCAGCTTGATGTATAGCAGAACACTGTAAACACGACAATATTGTAAAGCAACTATCCTCCAATTAAAAGTTTTTACCCAAGGGTTTCTGTCTGCCTACAGCTTCTTTTTAGTGAGAGAACACAGAAATATGCAAATAAATGACTTGAAAATAAATATAAATGATTAACTTAAAATGTGATAAGTGTTTTAAAGGAAGAAAGCTATGAGAAAATAAACTACCAGAGAGGAGAAGGGTACCCCTTTATGTAGGATTTTCAGGAAAGAACTCTCTGGAGCAGGAAAATCTAAGACCTGCAGTATGTGCTTCTATCCTACTAAGATTCCAGAGAACATTCCAGACAAAGGAGGCATCTGGTGGAAAGACCCTGATGTGATAAAGAGCTTGGTGTGTTTGAAGAACACATCCTCCTGTGACTGACGCTTCCTATTTTAACCTTTGGAAAAGACATTTTCCTCAAAATTTATTATATTAATATTAGTCATCTTTATAAAAAATCTATACACACCAAGTGATTGTCCAGGCTATTTATTTAAATTTTCTCTCAGTTTTCACAATAAACATAAAGCTCCACAATATAGCTATTGTTATTCCAACTTGATACAGGAGAAAACAGACCTAGCTCATTTAATCATATATATTAAGCAACCGAATTGAGTGATTTCTTATCTCTTGGCCTCTTTTGACTCCCCTTCCTGCCTGATGTTTCTTTTTTTAAATATAAATTTATTTATTTTAATTGGAGGCTAATTACTTTACAATATTGTATTGGTTTTGCCATACATCAACATGAATCCACCACAGGTGTACATGTGTTCTCCATCCTGAACCCCCTCCCACCTCCCTCCCTGCCTGATGTTTCTTAAGCACAAAACTGCATCTCCCTTTTTTTCAGAAAAAACTTTTGGCCCCACACCATGACATGTGGAATTTTAGTTTCCCCACCAGTGACTGAACCCACACCCCCTGCAATGGAAGGAGGACTCTTCACCACTGCACCACTGGGGAAGTCCCAAGCCTGCATCTCTTAATCCAGAGAACATCTCATTGGTTAGCTTGGAGACCATACTTCAGCTGTTCCAGGAAAGTGCTGGTGAAGGTACTGAGACTTCTACACTTAAATGCAAACCAGTAGCGCTTATAAAAATGTGACTGGATAAGGGAAAGTTGAGCTGCTACCATTCTTCCTGATGATGGTTCCAGGATGGAAGAGTAAGAGAAAAGTCTTCAGAAACCAAATCATAAGGCAGAGTATAAATGCCCCGGGGGAAAAGCCACTCAGGGCAGGGATCTTGAGGGACGGGGTGGCAGTGGTTTGGAGCAGATGGACTTTGACAAACTACTCCATTTCTTCCTCTTTCCTAGTTACTCTGCGTGTCACGGTGCCACTGACTGTGGTTCCTTCCTTTATCCTTGACGAATCCCATCACTGCAAAATTCTGTACTCGTTACCTCTGAGAAGCTCCACTGCTCACTTTTCTGTGTATATTTTTTCCTGTTTGCTATACATACGCTTGCATAAACAGATATATCTGTATACACACCTCCAGTAGAGAGCAGTAACCACAATCTGCTTAGATCTTAAGTGAACTAAGGTTTGCAGTGGGTATCAGTCCAGCCTTCCTCCCAACCCCGTCTCTAGACACTGCCCGCCCCAAATTGTCAACATTTCTCCACTGTCATATTTTTCCCAAGATCTGGCTCAAACTTCTTCTGAAAATCCTTCTTTATTCTCAAGCAAATTCAAGCCATCGTTTTCTCCAGGTGTGTATGTGTGCATTCTTTGAAAAAAAAAAATAGTGTTATCATATCACACTGATGTTCTTAAATGTATATCAACTTCATAGGACTATGAGCTTTCCCAAATCAGGGCACAAATCACACAGCTTATAATAAGCACACAATCCGTATTTGTTGAATAAATGAATAACAAAAGAATAGAATAAGTAAAGATTTGTTGAATTCAATGAATTAAAAAAATATAAATAGAAAGACAGGATAGAGTTACTCACCAAACTGAAAATCTGTGTTTTTCCAGCTCCTCCAAATAAGATGTATCTTGTGAAAAGTCTTCAGTTTCTCCAGTCTTCCAAGCAGTTGGTTTTTCCTTCAAAGAATGAAATGAAATGAAATAAATGGGGAAAAATTACCGAGGAGCAGATAGAAAGTTTGCCTTGCTTCAGTGACAATTTTCCCAGAATGACTTATAGAATCATTGGTCAGATTATTTACTGTTGGTATTTTTAATTATTCCATTTCATTCCTGAGTAGCTTAAGGATTACTGAAATTCTTTAAAATATATGAGAGCTTTGAATTGTCCCAATTAAAAATATTTGATTTGCACACCTTACTTGACTGCTTACCATATGCTTTTGTAGTCATTCAAATTTCAAATGTGATGGTATTTCTTTATAAGATGCTTAGATACTTTATTCAATCTTGCTGAATAAAAAGTTGAAACTGCTACCAAGAATTATATCAAAGATTTGGTTTACCCATCAACACTCTTGTTAAAAATTAGGTGTTTTATGATAGAGTGTACTAAATTGATTTCAATTTCGTTAATCTGCTATATTTATCTCAATTGTTCAAATATACTCATGGTGACAATGCTATGTTGTATATTTCTTTGCATTTTTTACAACTCCTAACATGGTAATAAGCACATAGTAAATACTCAAGAGTTAGAGGTCATTTCATTAAGTACTTATGTTACAATAATGACAGTGAACTACGTCCAGATGCTAAGTCACCAAGATATATGCCTGTTAACTCTAAAAATAGCAAAAATTTTATGAGTTTTTGCATTTCATTTAAAGAATATTCAAGTTAATGTACTAAAAATCCTTTAAAATGGGTGTTTGGGAAGACATAAAGTCACAGACATTTGTTCATCCCCAAAGAAAATAAGAGTTTTAAATCTAAAAAGAAGTAAACCTGTACAGCCAAATTCCCAGGTGAATGAGTATCAGGGTACATGAATCTGTTCACATGAATATTCTCTAACAATCTAAACAACCCACCAATCACAAATATGAATCTGCACCTAAGAACTGATGCTTTAAGGAAGGACATCGTCAACATTTAAAAGACAGAAAATAGATCCTCCGACCCGTTACACCTCTCAAGTTCCTGAAGCCAAAGCAGATCACCATCATTAAAAAAAAATATTCTTCCCTCAGCATTGTCTTCAGAAAGATGAATTTCTACACTTTAAGAGAGAAACTGTGCAAATTTGTTCTGAAACAACTCGTTTCACATAATATGGCGACTCAGAGTCTGACCCATTGCAGAAATCAACAGCACACAATTCAAAATGTGATTTTCAAGTTCATGAGCTGAAAATCTGGTGTGAGGATCGCCATTCAAACGGAGCCTCAGTGAGGAAGAAATAAAAGTGTACTCTGTCAAACACAACACAAAAGGAGAGCCACGAAGTGTTTTAAAGAATTTTGAAAAGATAAAATGTATCATGTTGTAGACAAAAGCACCCAGTGGTGGTCAGAAGACACTCATTCAAGTCTTCTCACCACTTTGGAAACTTAAATGATTTAAAGTCCATGAATTTGAGCATTTTAATCTGAAAAATGGAGTAATATTTGTCTTGTATAGATCGCAGGACTTTTTATGAAGACCAAATGTTATAATAGCAATAAGATTCTTTCTGGGGATGGAAAGGATAGAACTTAACATGCTTTAGAATATTAAGGATCTAAGTAGCATATGGTACAATACAATATATACCATGGGTGAGGAACATTAGATGAAATGTTCAATAGAACATGTAACATCCTTTCTTCTGCATTTATTACAGCATTTCTACGAAGCTGCTTAGTAGAAAATACTATAGGAAGATTTAAGTCATAAGATATTATTAATTTATTAATATTAAGATATTAAGATAACATTAAGATTTTAGACTTAAGATGTTAAGCCTCAAAGTTGTCCAGCTCATGAAATGAAAGGCCCATTTAATTGTGTTCTATGATAGAAAGCGGCTTCCCAGATGGCTCAGTGGTAAAGAATCCGTCTGCCAATGCACAAGAGGCAGGAGACCCGGGTTCGATCCCTGGGTCGGGAAGATCCCCTGGAGAAGGAAACAGCAACTCACTCCAGTATTCTTGCCTGGGAGAGTCCCATGGACAGAGGAGCCTGGCAGGCTACAGTCAGTGCGGTCGCAGAGAGTCGGACACGACTGGGAACACAGGCACTGCATACTGTTACATGAAAGAAAGCCAAGTCCCTACCTTGTTGTTCAGAGGCTTTTGCCCCTAAGCAATAATTCCTTCCATTCATGAAGAACAGTGATGATGTTGGGACCGATGAGAAGGTAAGTGTTTGGGGAGAAGGCAAGCTCGCAGTTCACAGGTCGGGGCCCCAGCGCAGTAGTGCCGGGCAAAGCACGGTGGCATTGGCACACTCAGGCTCCACTGACCAGCAGCATTTTATTCCCGCAAACTCTTTACAGGGTCTTTGTGCAGAGCTCCGGGGAGCACTGTTCATCTGCCCATCTGGCCCGATGAAGAGCAAGGGGATTGTGTCATCAAAAGGGAGAGCCTTAGAAAGAGGAAACAGTGAATAAAGAGCGGAATCCTGGGGATTACGAATGCTTTTGACTGCCCTGGGAAGACGAGATGTGAGCAGCAGCACCATTTTGAGAAGGCTGGGGAGGAAGTCTCGGGCTAGATGGACTGTGTTCAGGGGCTGGTGTTAGCAGGGTCACAGAAATTCACATCAACAATAACAGCAACAAACACCAGGCGCCTCTGAAGCATCAAAGCAGACGCACATGACACCATGTTCAGTTTCACCGGTGCCGTTATATCATCTAAAAAATAAAACCCACAGCTCCAAATCAGATCCAGCCTAAATCCTGAGACCATCCACCAAGAATATTATTTCCTCTTTCCTTAACTCATTTCTGATGTGTGTTCCAGAGAATTTTTCAGGACAGGGTTTCTACTAACATTAGCAGCACCCAGGAGAAAACAAGGTACTCGTATCTGGCTGGGTAGCTCGGGATTTACCCAGAGAGACTCCTTGGGTAGCTAACCCCCTGGGGTTTCTGTTTTTCAACTCTGGATGACAACTAGTATTTCTGACCAGCTGGGGTCACACATTTTGATTCTTTTCTCACTGTGTAAATAAATATGAAAAACAAATGCTTCCCATGTGAAGTTCAACATTAACCTCAGTTTCCCCACAGCTACCCTATCAATTGCCTGAGTCAGAGTTGTTAATATCAGTTGACCATTCAAGTTAATTCCTAATACTATGAGAAGAAGTAGGTAATGGCAACTCACTCCAGTATTCTTGCCTGGGAAATTCCATGGACAAAGGAGCCTGGTGGGCTTCAGCCATGGGGTCGCTGAAGAGTCAGACTCTGCTGAGTCACTAACACTTTTACTTTTCAAAGGATGTAACATTTTTTCCTTCCTAGTGAATTGTTCTTGGTTCCCATATCCTATTCCTTATATTAAGGTTATAAGGCCCAAGAAGTACAAAACATATACCTGACGGAAAGGACAAAGAAATAAAATGTTGATGTATTATCTCATGATAGATCCCAAACTGAATTCTAGAAACAGTCTGGATTCAAAGCACAGCTATATACTTGTTAACAGCGTTATTTTGCCTAGTTATTCCATCTCATGCACCCTATTTTTCTCACCTGCAAAACAGGGAAAATTATGTCACTAGAAGTATCTATCCCATCAGTGTGTAGTGAGAATAAGACAGTCATTTGATGTGGAGGACCTGAGAACATTTTCTGGCATCGAGTAATTTCCTAGCACTCAGTAAATTTTACCTTTCACTGTTAAAAAGTCACTAAACTTTCAATTTCTCATGCTTTCTCCTTCTGCAATATAGAAACAACTGTAATTGTAAATGCTGTGAAGTTGTCTTCTAGACATTAAAAACTCATTTATTTGATTTGATGGTGGTCCACTATTTTCAGATGGAAACATCAGGCTTTAGAGAATGGCATGAAAGTTGGATCTATAGACCTGTGTTTATTTAGTTAACATAATTTAGAATGAAGGTAATGACTCAGATAGTTTGTATGGGAAAGGGCAGGGTTGAGAGAAATTCTTTCAGTTTAATTTTCTAGCCAGACTAAATTTTCTGAATATTTAAAACTTGAAGTCATTTGGTCTATGTAGATACAGATTTTGGAAATAGTTAAACATCCAAAAACAGGATCCAGTTATACCAGTAAAATTAATTTAACCCACATTTGGAAACCCAGGCTAAGTAATTTGTATAAGTTTATCAAGATATTTTCTGGATAGACTTCATGACAGCCGTGATTATGTCAAATAAAACAGCACAGTCAGCATATTTTCTAATCACCATGCTCAAGCTGGAAAGAGTCTTGTATTATAGACTAATTTAGCTAAAGTCTTCAACAGCTTAAAGTCTGATTCAGATGTAATAAAAAATATTATTAGCATTACTGATTTCACAAATGTCACTTGTTTAGTATGTCCATACTTCAAAATCTGCCTTGAAAAACACATTACTTTCTACCTGGAAATATATTTTAAGAAATTATAGTCAATAATCAGAATTGTTGTTTTCATGGTCAAAACCAACTTCGATAACCTTTATCTTGCCTTTATCTCACCTTATTGTGTAATTCATGGTCTTCTTTTGAGGACTGAGATCACAGTCCGTAGGGCAGGGACTAATTTTATTAGAAATGCTTCCTAGGGTTAAAGACAAAAGGTGGAACAAAAATTACAGATTTTTACATCAGAGACCATGTAAGCTTACACTGCTGAAATCTAAGAGTTTATATAAAGGCTGACAAATGGGGGTGAAAGAAATAATTCTCTAAGTTGTTATATGCTCCCGGTTTTAATTCAGTCAATGCATGAACTTCAAGTAGAACCCTACACCATGGGGATGCAATTTACAAGGAGCAGCTGTGTGTGATCTGCTTTCTCCCCTCATCCGGGTAGGATTCTCTGTCCTCCGCTCTGTTTCTGTGATCAAGCTTACAAAGATGTCACTCCGTGCCTCACCCCAGCGTTCCAATATCAAGCCTCAATGCTGATTCATGTCAATGTATAGCAAAACGAATACAGTATTGTAAAGCAAAACAAACTAAAAAATAAAAATTAATAAAAATAAAAAAATAAACTGAAAAAAAAAAAAGTTCAGTTGTCTGTGTGTCCCCGCTCTTCCCGCCTGAGTAATTTTATAATCTTTTGCATGACTTATTTTATATCAGGGTTTCTCCATCTCAGCATGAACCACATTTTGGATTGGAGAATTCTTTTTTTTTTTTGTGGGGGGGGCTGTCCTGTTTTTATAGAATGTTTAGCCCCATTTCTGGCCTCTATCTACTAAACGCCAGTGGTCCCCTCTACCTGAAACAGAATGCCTCCTCAACAAATGTTGCTTAAATTACAAAGATACTATCAATACATAAGCAGGTATTACTTTAGCTTTATGCCTCTCAATCCATTGGCTTGAACTCTCCCTTCAATGACTCTCTATGTTAAACCCTCTCCCCAGCATCTTGTGACAAATACCATGGTCCAGAGATTGGAGTTCCTCAATAGAGCCTCAGATTTGACCAAGAGGTGGACCCAGAAACATTTTCTGGAAAGATGACATGGATCCATGAGCAGGCACAGCCTTGCACCCTGTCCTCTTCTTCCCCTCTAGAGATGAGAAATGCCAATCTCAATCCTCTGGAATTGCTCTTGGGAACATTTTTAGATGAGTTTTCCATAGTGCAAAATTTTGAGGACATGGTCTCCATGTCTGCATCCTTTGAAACTGTTCCTCCCTGAAGATGGCCCAGCTAGCCTAATGAAAATTCTCTAGGTTTTTGTTTTTTTTTAATAGTGCCAGTCTACTGAAGAAAAATTCTTTTAGTTTTTTTTCCTCATCTGAAAATATCTTTATACCAACCTCAGTTTTTGAGGGGTTTTTTACTATATACAGATTTTTGAATTGACATTTTTTAGCATTTTAATATGTCATTACACTGACTTTGGTCTCCATCATTTCAGATGATAATGTCAGCTATTTTTCAGATCATTGTTCCCCTGTATATAATGTGTTTTTTAAAAGAGAAAAACAACAACACTTTAACTTTCGATTATGATGTTCTTAAGTGCAATTTCCCTTGCATTTATTCTTTTGAGGTTCACTGAGGGTATTCAATCTATGAGCCAATATATTCTTTAAAATACGGGGAATTTCCAATCACTACTTGTTTAATACATTTTTTCTTCCATATTATTATCGTCTTTCTTTACATAAAACTCTCACCACACGTATGGAAAACTATGTGCTATGACCTCCTGTATCTCTGAGTTCCTCTTCATTTTCCTTCCAGCTTTTTATTTTCTGCATTTCAAATCAGTTAATTTCTTTTAATTCTTGAATTTTCAGTTCTATAATTTCCATTTGGTTATGTTTTTTATAGTGTCCACATTTCTGCTAAAATAATCTGACTAATCATTCATTAAGAACATATTTTCCTTTAATTGTTTGCAGGTAGTCTTTTTTAAAATTTATGAGTATATTTATACTGGATAGTTTAATGGCTTTTCCCAGTAAACTTAAAATCTGAATTATCTTACAGTCATTGTCATTCACTTTTCCTCTAAGGTTTATATTCTCCTGTTTTTTGCATGTCTAAGTATTATACATTATACAATATAATGGACACTGTAGAAAAGTTAGATTCTGTTATCTTTCTTGAAAAGGTGTTGATATTTTTTCCTACTACACAGTTCAATTACTGGCTAATCCTATTAAACTCATGTAGGCTTCAATTTACATTTTGTTTAAGCATGTCTGTAAAACATGTTTCCAAGTCACACTAACTTACCAAGACTCAACCTCAAGACTCTAATTCCTCTGCCTCTCTTGTCAGAATTTTGTTTTGGCTTTTGTGGGGGCAGATTTAAAGTAAGTCTCTCAAGAGCATGGTCTTTATTCCTAACATGCAGACTTCTAGCATCTCAATTTGCCATCAAATTGAAAATGAGGTATTAACATGGCTCTCCTGACTTGAATGCGACCTCTGTTCCAGCTCTGTTATTTCTGTTCTATTCCCAGGTCCATAGTTGTTACTTAGCAAAGCCTCCATTAGTCTAACGGGTCATGTGCCCTCAGCCAAGGACTCCTGGGCGGGGGGTGGTCCCTAAACGACTCCTGAGTTCCTCTCTGCACACCTCCCTGCTCTCTCTCACTCTGCACATTCTAAACTTTGTCTCCTCAGCTCAGTGGAACTTTCTCTACCTGGATTTCACTTCACGAGGCAGAATTTTTGCCATGTAGACAACCGGGGTTTTCCTCAAGAGTTTCTCTTCTCTCTGGGATCAGCAAGCCTTGTGCTTCCTAATGGCCCATGCTCCATGACAAGTAAAACATTAAAATGCTTCATCTCTTCTCTCCAGTTTAATGGGTCACAAAGAGTTAGACACAACTGAGCGCAACTAAATGTAGAATTGGATACATAAATGTGTCACAGGGGCTTCCCTGGTGGCTCAGAGGTAAAGAATCTGCCTGCCAGTGCAGGAGACGTAGGTTCAGTTCCTGGGTCTGGAAGATCCCCTAGAGAAGGAAACGACAGTCCACACTAGTATTCTTGCCTGGGAAGTCCCATGGACGGAGAAGCCTGGCGGGTCACAGTCCGTGGGGCCACGAGTAGGACATGACTTAAGAGGCGGAACAGCAACAACAAAACTAGCAGCCGTTTTATGTGTTCGTAAGGCAGTGGCAGCCCACTCCAGTACCCCTGCCTGGAAAATCCCATGGGCGGAGGGGCCTGGTGGGCTGCAGTCCATGGGGTCGCTGAGGGTCAGACACGACTGAGCGACTTCACTTTCCCTTTTCACTTTCATGCATTGGAGAAGGAAATGGCAACCCACTCCAGTGCTCTTGCCTGGAGGATCCCAGGGACGGGGGAGCCTGGTGGGCTGCCGTCTATGGGGTTGCACAGAGTTGGACACGACTGAAGCAACTTAGCAGCAGCAGCAGTACAGATATAGGTTAATTACTTTGAAAGTCCACTTTATTCTATGGAATTTACTTATCAGATCATGTTATACTGAGAAAAAGATAAAATGTTTACAAATAACAGTAACCTGCTGATGCCTTTGTAATGTGTCAGCTGGGATCACCCAGAAAAAAAAATAAATGAAGCAGTCATATTTTTAATGAAGCATGAGGTGCGCAAGGAAAGCACTTGTCAAAACTGTATAATGTTTCAGTGCCCTATACATATATGAATGCACCTGTTTATAAAAGTCTGTTTTCCCTGTGTTGTGTTAATCTTTTTTACTTGGCATATTTATAATGGTTTTTCCAAATGACCTTTGTAAAATTAATCAAGGATCTGACACTGTCCTTTGGAGAAATACAAAGAAAGAATGCTGCTTATAATAATGTTTGCATGAAAAACAGCCAGGAAATGACAAAACAAAGAAAACACGAATACTGAAAAACAGAGCCAGAAAGTGGAACTAACTGGAAAATGTTGCCTTTTCATCAGTAATATTTTTGTGGGTCTCTGAGATTTTCTTTTCCTTTTATTTTCTAAACCATTGTTTTTATTACTAAAGATCAGATGTGTTTCTCAAAACAATTTGCTTAGTAAAATATTCCAGTTTTTCATGAGCTCTAATAGGGTGAAGCATCTCAAATTAAAGATTAATAAAATGTACAGAAAGCATGGGTAAAAAGTACAAATACAGAAAACCTAGAAAAATGCCTGCAATAGACAGGACGGAAATCCAAAAAGAAATTAAATGTAGTTGTAATAAATTTCCTATTCTTTTCTTTGAGAAAATTACTACTGAAGTGAGGAATTTTTTTCCTCCTGTAATTTAAATGTTAAACTGCCAGATGTGTGTCTTATGCTTGAAGAGTTGAAGCTTTGCATTATTTAGCATATTAAGAATCACAGAATTTTAAAAAGGGCTCCTTTATTGCCTGGAGGTTCTAATTAAGTAAACCTTAGCCTGGTACATTTAAAACTTGCAATACAAGAGATTTTGCTCTTTTTTTTCCTCCATAGTCAAGTCACATCTATATAATAAATATGGAAAATCTAAAATGATATAATGTTTCTTTTGCTTGAAGAATTAAAGCTATCTATTATTTTAAGAAGTTTTTAATAGAGGCCAGCAATCTAGAAGACAACTCAAGATTCAAAATACTTTTTAATCATTGCAAGTTGCTTTCCTTATTTATACCAAAGAGTGTGTGTTTCATAAAGGCAATTCTATACCATCAATCTTACTCTCTCTTCCTTACTTACTCTGCCTCTGCTAAGACCTCAACTACTCTTCCCCTGTTAGACAAAGACAATGCTAAGAAGCAACAAGAAGATCATAGATTTTATATGGATATTATGCTTTCGTGCATTTCTCCGTGTGTGCTTATCTGTGTTAAATATCTGATCACACGGCACTAATTAGCTGTCCTTTCAGCAGTTTGTGAAGTTTCAGCAGCTAAAGCAAAAACCATAATCAGACGGAAGCTCTATGGGTACCCAACATTCATAAATCATTCCCTTAAATACAGTTATTTTTGCCATTTTACAAAATGTCAAAGGTGTCAACTCTGTCCAAATATACCGCTTAACAGTAACTATTTTAGTAAATTGACTTGAAATGCATTCAGCTTACTGACAGTTAGAAGCACATAATCTAGTTCACAGTACAAATGAATAGTTTAAAGGCCAAAATAAGCACCAAAGTATGAATTTTCAATGACATGTTGCAATGAACACGGCTGAACCACAGACCAAAATCTTAGCATTGTTTATCCACAGCAGAAACAGATGGTCAATTTTTTTTGAAACCTGGTTGTTCATATCTGGTTTCTAGTTAAGACAGTAAATTTTAACCACTTTCAAAATAATGGTTGAATATCTATTTTAGAATGTTAGCAGTGAATAACCAGAAACTACGTTAATGCAGGTGTTGAGTTGATAACATTCTCTGCTAGCATGTACGGTTTGAACCTATAAACAGTAACTTCTTGGATGCTGCCAACATAAACAGACAAATGTTGGCCATCATGTCAAGGAGCAAATTCCATCTTTTCTTCATGTGAAGAAACAAATGAACAAACTGATCTTCAAACATGTAACTGTTGACAAAGGGCATGTACCAAAGAACTGGAGTTTAGATTCAGTTCAGTCACTCAGTCGTGTCCAGCTCTTTGCGACCCCATGGACTGCAGCCTGCCAGGCCTCCCTGTCCATCATCAACTCCTGGAGTTTACTCAAACTCATGTCCGTTGAGTCGGTGATGCCATCCAACCATCTCATCCTCTGTCGTCCCCTTCTCCTCCTGCCTTCAATCTTTCCCATCATCAAGGTCTTTTCAGATGAGTCAGCTCTTTGCATCAGGTGGCCAGAGTATTGGAGTTTCAGCTTCATCAGTCCTTCCAATGATTTAGCCAGGATTATTTTATCTAACAGAGAAGGCAATGGCACCCCACTCCAGTACTCTTGCCTGGAAAATCCCATGGATGGAGGAGCCTGGTAGGCTGCAGTCCATGAGGTTGCTGAGAGTTGGACATGACTCAGTGACTTCACTTTCCCTTTTCACTTGCATGCATTGGAGAAGGAAATGGCAACCCACTCCAGTGTTCTTGCCTGGAGAATTCCAGCGACGGCGGAGCCTAGTGTGCTGCCATCTATGGGGTCGCACACAGGCGGACACGACTGAAACGACTTAGCAGCAGCATCAGCAGCATTCTATCTAAAGGCTTCCCAGGTGGCATGAAGTGTTAGTTGGTCAGTTGTGTCTACTCTTTGTGATCCCATGGACAGCAGCCCACCAGGCTCCTCTGTTCATGCGATTCTTCAGGCAAAAATACTGGAGTGGGTTGTCATGCCCTCCTCCAAGGTGTCTTCCCAACCAAGGGATCAAACCCAGGTCTCCTGCATTGCAGGAGGACTCTATCATCTGAGCCACCAGAGAAGCCCTTCCCAGATAACATTGTTGGTAAAGAATCCACCTGCCAAGGCAGGAGACCCAAGAGATGCAGGTTGATCCCTGGATGGAGAAGATCCCCTGAAGTAGGAAATGGCAACCCACCCCAGTATTCTCATCTGGAACATTCCTTGGACGGAGGAGCCCAGTGGGCTATAGTCCATGGGGTCGCATAGAGTCAGACACAACTGAGTGTGTACACACACACACACATTCTCCCTAAAGCCTAAAATATTTAGTGGGAGGTAACGTGCCCATACTATTTTATGAACTGATTTCTTAGAAGTGTTAAGAAGCTTAATGAAATCATGTTTGGGGATTTTTAATATTAGCAGCAGCAGGAATGCTACCAACCTATTCCCACTTTCACTTCTACTCAAACCGCTAAGCCTCAACCCACCCACATAGAAACTCAATCCATGTGACACGTTGATATTACTTACCAAGACCAACAGTTAGTTGATTGATAATAATACAGCATATTTTATACAGTATTTTTCAATTTATTAAAACTGTATTTTTCAGATTTATATGTTACTTATTTAATTCATGTAAATTTGATTAATTTTATTGCCAGCACAGAACTATAAATATTTCTGCTATCATATCAACCAATAGTGATCTCTGAGTATTTTATGTTTGCAGAATATGAAAATAGATTCACACATGCATGTCTTGCCTAATAAAATATTATTACAATATAAGAGCAGGGAGATATTTGGTTATTTTTTTCCAAGAATAATTTTTAAATATCACCCATTTCTGCCATCCTCAAAAAGACTGAATCTTTTTATGGAAGTTAGCTTCTTTCCCCCTTATTTTTAAAAATATTAAATCTTTATCTTAAGCCCAGTGAAAGAATTCAGAAATTTTAATATGCTGCTCATGAGCTTTCCTTGGTTATCATCAACTGACACTTTCATTGAACTTAGAACACCCAAAGCTACTGAGAATAATAAATTATTTTTTTCACTAGTAAGTCCCTATTATTAAGAAAAGATTGACCAATACTGAAATTAACTAGGTAGGATTTAGACAGAGCCAAGTGTGTTTTTCACATTATAATAACTAACACAATAACACAAGGTTGTTTGGTGAGCACCTACTTACTCCTTCTGTTACACTTCACATAAGTTGCTACTGATCCTCAAGCAGAGCCTGTTATCTCCCTTTTATAGGTGACAAAGCAAAGAATCATAGATTGAGGAACTTGACAAAGGACGTTAAAAAGTAGGACTCCAAGATGTGAATATAAGGCCCTCTGACTCCCATGTCCATGTTCTATTTCCCCCACAAAATGTGCAGAAATCTGCATTCTCAGTCACTTTATTTCTTGCACATTCCCAGTAGGTAGACAGATATAAAGGGTACTTATCTCAAAAAGGAAAAAAAACAAAACAAAACAAACTTTGACTCAACATCCCAATTGCTGACTTTTAGCTATTCATATGAGGGAGAAAAGGAATAATAAAATCTTGAAGAAAAATGATGCTAATAGCTAACATTTTTGAGTTCATACTACATACCAGGCTTTACGTACCAGGTTTCAATGTCCCAAGTTGGTTACTAATTTTAAACTCTTCTTCTCAAAACTGTATTAAAACACTTCAGTGAGTATTAGATTATACCAATTCAAATGTTACTTCCTTCTTTGAGGGTATCACACTAAGAAAAGTTTATGAGCCACAGAAAGACAAGTATTATACGGTTCCAGTTTATATTAGGGAATTAGAACAGCCGAATTCAGAGAGACAGAAAGTAGAAATGGTGATTACCAGGGCCTGGAAATAGGGAGAAATGGAAAGTTATTGTCTAATGGCTACAGAGTTTAGCTTTGACAAAATGAGAAAATTCTGGAATGGAAGAAGGTGACGGTGATACAGCATTGTGAATATACTTAATGCCACTGAACAGTATGTCTAAAAATGGTCAAAATGGTGAATTGTGTATTATCTTTATTTTACCACTATTAAAAAAAATGTTTACTTCCATATTCCTCAAGCCCTACATGAAATGCCGAAAAAACTTTTTAAATGCTGTAAGACCACCTAAACAAAACTGAAAATTCAGAGGATTTCCAGTTGGGAGCAAATGGCATACGTTTGTTTCTCCCTTCTCCTCTCTAAGTATAAACCCTGGAAATAAAACAGGAGGCAGCCAAAGGAAATTCTGAAAGGTATAAAGAGAAGGGAGAGGTGACAAGGGACCCCAGAGCTGGAGCAACAATGTAGGATGGGGCATCTTATGCGCCCTCCGACCTCACCCAGCAGAGGAAAGTAATCCCGACCCAGCAGCTCCAGCTCCCTTCTGTCTGCAAATAGTGGTCCAGAAAGGAAGTCCCACCAATGACATCAGGTGAGTCCAGCAGCATGGAGAACAAGACAGACCAGAGCCTACTGGAATTAGCAACCACATGATGCTATCTCCTACTGAAATTAGCAACCATGTGATGCTGTCTCCTTCTCTGCTGCCTGAAACAGCCCTCCTCCCACCAGGAGACAACCAGGTGGCTAAGTGGCATCCGCAAGTGGATTCCACCACAACTAACTCCTAGACCAGGAAGTTTCCTTACATTCTGAGGCTGGGGACTCCCTTCCCCACCCAAAGGCACCAGGTGGCCAGCCCTGGGGATGCCCCTTCTGTCCGCCCAGGCATCCACCAGGGTCCAGGGGATGCCCCAGACACACAAGCTGAATCATGCAGACCAACACAGCACATTTTTCAACTGCTGAGAGAAAAAAAATTATCAAATACAAATATCAATGGGCATGAGTTTGAGTAAACTCTGGGAGTTGGTGATGGACAGGGAGCCTTGGCAAGCTGCAGTCCATGGGGTCACAAACAGTCAGACATGACTGAGCGACTGAACTGAACTGAACAATACTATATCCAGTGATTATCTTTCAGGATAGAAGACAAAATACATTCTCAAATGAAAATAAACTGAAAGAATGTGTTGCTAGAACTTCCCTTAAATAATGGCTAAAGGAAGTTCTTCAAACTGAAAGGAAATCATAAAAGAAGAAATCTTGGAGCATCCGGAAGGGAAAAAATGAGAGAAATTCAGACAGAGCCTCAAATGTGAGTATATACAATACACTCTTTATTCCCTCAGTGGTTTTAAAAATCATATATGATGATTGGAACAAAAACTATAACACTACATGTACCCAAGACAATGATATTTAAAAGTGGGGAGGGTAAAGGGGCTGAAATGGAAGTGAACTATATATGTTTGACTCAAAATGTAGAATATTGACACCCATGGATTTTGCCATACCGAGAGCAACTGCTATGAAAACTACACAAGAGATTTGTTCAAAAATTATAATCAACTCAAGATGGAATCTTAAAAATGTTCAAGTAATATACAAGAAGGTAAGAGGAACAGAAGATGAGAAACAAGAGAAAGTCAGAAAATAAATACTAAAATGACAAATAGTCCTAACATAGCCACAATTACCTTCAATGCAAATGCTCTGACTATACCAATTAAAAGTCAGATGTTACAGAGTGAATTTTAAAATATGGCTTAATTATATGCTATTTATTCCAAAAAAAAGGACTTCAAATTGAATGACAGATTAAAAGTTTAAATGCTAAGGTGTCAACATTCAAGATTAGACTGATTTTTCTAAGACGCTGAATTGCACTACCTGAAGGGATGATTTCTTTCCTATCTCATTCTAAAGGAAATATTGACCTATTTGACTCAAAATTCCATTTTTCTAATTTATATTTCCTATTTCTTATTCCCAGATGGCATTAGTGGTAAAGAACCCACCTACCAAGGCAAGAGACATAAGAGACATGGGTTCAATTCCTAGCTAGGGGAGTCCCCCCTGGAGGAGGAAGTGGCAACCTACTCCAGTATTCTCACCTGGGGAAATCCCACAGACAGAGAGTCAAAGCTAAGGGATTCTTGCCCACTGTAGTAGATATAATGGTCATCTGAGTTAAATTCACCCATTCCAGCCCATTTTAGTTCACTGATTCCTCAAATGTCGATGTTCACTCTTGCCATCTCCTGTTTGACCACTTCGAATTTGCCTTGATTCATGGACCTAACATTCCAGATTCCTATGCAATATTGCTTTTCACAGCATCGGACTTTACTTCCATCACCAGTCACATCCACAGCTGGGTGCTGTTTTTGCTTTGGTTCCGTCTCTCTGTTCTTTCTGGAGTTATTTCTCCACTGATTCCCAGCAGCATATTGGGCACCTACTGACCTGGGGTGTTCCTCTTTCAGTGTCCTCTCTTTTTGCCTTTTCATACTGTTCATGGAGTTCTCAAGGCAAGAATACTGAAGTGGTTTGCCATTCCTTCTCCAGTGGACCACGTTTTCTCAGAACTCTCCATCATGGCCTGTCCATCTTGGGTGGCCCTACACAGCATGGCTCATAGTTTCATTGAGTTAGACAAGGCTGTGGTCCATGTGATCAGTTTGATTAGTTTTCTGTGATTGTGGTTTTCATCTGTATGCTTTCTGATGGATAAGGATAAGAAGCTTATGGAAACTTCCTGATGGGAGGGACTGACTGAGGGGAAACTGGGTCTTGTTCTGAAGGACAGGTCCATGCTCAGTAAATCTTTAATTCAATTTTCTTTTGATGAATGGGGCTGTGTTCCCTCCCTGTTGTTTGACCTGAGCCCAAACTATGGCGGAGGTAATGAAGACAATGGAGCATATTAAATAGCAGAGATATTACTTTGCTAACAAACGTCCATCTAGTCAAAGCTATGGTTTTTTCCAGTAGTCATGTGTGGATGTGAGAGTTGGACTATAAAGAAAGCTGTGCACTGAAGAATTGATGCTTTTGAACTGTGGTGTTGGAGAAGACTCGTGAGAGTCCCTTGGACTGCAAGGAGATCCACCAGTCCATCCTAAAGGAGATCAGTCCTGGATGTTCATTGGAGGGACGATGCTGAAGCTGAAACTCCAATACTTTGGCCACCTGATGTGAAGAACTGACACATTGGGAAAGACCCTGATGCTGGGAAAGATTGAAGGCGGGAGGAGAAGGGGACGACAGAGGATGAGACGGTTGGATGGCGTCACTGACGCAATGGACATGAGTTTGAGTAAGCTCCAGGAATTGATGATGGACAGGGAAGCCTGGTGTGTTGCAGTCTAAGGGGTTGCAAAGAGTTGAACACGACTGAGCAACTGAACTGAACTGAACTGAATTGAACCAGTGGAAACCTGCTAAAGACTTAGAGAAGTACCTACGGAGTGTCCTCCTAGGGAGAAACGCCTTTTCATGTTCCACTTGCATGAACCATCTAAAATGGGCAACCTCATGGTATCAGAGAGCAGCCCGATGGATGCAGCGGTTGGGGAAGTGGGGAATGGGTACATGCCAATCAGTGAGCCTAAAGTCTCAATGATGCAAGATGAAAGAGTTCTGGGGACCTGCACTAACAATACTGTATTGTACACTAAACATTTGTTAAGAGGGCAGATCGCATGTCATGCTATTACCACAGTAAAAGAGCATTTAAAGAATGAAAGAGCCTGTAGTAAAAACCAATATCACTATCGTAAACTGATGGACTGCCACTTTGTCATGCGTAAGGAGCAGACTCCCCCTAGTTGGTCATGGTTTCTTTCATCATAATTCACATTAGTAGAAACAGGATTAAAGTACATTTTGTCCCTACGGTTCTTTATTTCCAGCTTATTCAGATTGTATATTCAGCTCTGGAATGTCCAGATTGAATTGTGGGGCCAGAGACAGGCAAGTCTTGTCACAGGTCCATAGAAAGCCTTCCTTCCTAAACTGCTGCCCCAAGAGCATTTTATTAATGTTCATAGTGGGGGCTTCACCAGTGGCACAGTGGTAAAGAATCCACCTGCCAATGCAGGAGACAGCGTCTTCGATCCCTGGTTCGGGAAGATCCCACATGCCACAGAGCAACCAAGCCCGTGTGTTCCAACTACGGGCCCGGGAACCACAACTATTGAAGCCCGTGCTCCACAAGTGAAGCCACCACAATCAGAAGCCTGAGCACCGCAACTAGAGAGCAGACCCTGCTTGCCTCAGATAGAGCGAAGTCCGCACAGCAATGAAGACTCGGCACGGCCAATAAATAAATACAATTATTATTTTTTTAATGTTTGAATTGTTCTGGCCTCCTAGGTCAGTTTCAGCATCTCACATTCAGTCAAGGACCACCATCCATATCCACTTCTGCAATATCATTTTGCAAGGACATCTGTCTAATAATGAGATGCTGAGTATCTGCAGATTCAGTGAGAGATGGGCAGAGGAAAACTGGGAATTATTTTCATAGGCAGTACATTTTTGGAGTGATGGCTTAAAATATATGGTACACTTGCAGCTGTTCACATGTTTGCTGCAACAGATTAAGGATCACACACACACTCAAAATGTGTGTGTACAGGAAGGAGGGTTCATTACCCTTGCTCTAAAGATCACAGTCAGAAAAGTGTGTATCTTGAAAAAGATTTCAATTGTTTCAAAAAGAATAAGAAGTTATTTTTTTTAATGACTTTGTTAGTAGCTCTAAAAATATGGATAATTTGAGGAGTTTTGAAACAGTTTGTGCCCATTGACAAGAATAATAGACCAGTTTGAATGATAACACAACCCCGCTGCTTTTTTATGTTCCCTCCTGCACTGTTTAATAGCTCAGGTATAGAGGCAAAATTGACTGTGATGAATATATGAGACCAAATAAAATGCTGAGGGTGTAAAACGTCCTGAGAACACAAGTTGTAATCTGATGTTGTCGATCTAATCCACACACATTCTGTAATTAGAAACATATTGCAACAGAGCAGCAAACATACATTTGTACTTTTCCCTCGGACCTTTATTTTGATCATTCACATGTGACACATTCATTTTTATTGCCATTTCTACCTTAAAAAAAAAAAAGATTTTAAAAAGGTAGTGCTAGCCTCCCCCCTCCCCCACTGTTCTGAGCCTTTCTAAATTATCTTCGGTTTTCTCTGCTGAAAGGGAATAACGCAGCATAGATTCCAACCTGCTGGAAACGTTTTCAGCTCATCTCATCTCTCTGTCCCCCAGGTCCTTCCGACACACCCTCCTCCCCGCTTTCTTCGCGTTAAACTGCTTCTCCGCTTCCTTTACATCAGTGGGAACACTTCCCTTATGGGTGTCAGGCTCTCTCAGAGGGGTCAGGGGCTGCCCCACAGAGGAAATGACAAGCTGTGAAATGGAAAAGAACAACTCCTTCCACATGTTCCTTTGCTCCTGGAGCAGCTGAGGTTGTCAGCTAGCATCACTTTGGAACCAAGCCGGGCTCTGCATCGTAGTCCTGTCAAAACTAATTTACAATTAAAGACCTGCATGACTGTTTAAAGCTTTCTCAATTCCAGCAGTTTTTTTTTGAAACGAATTGGAGATCGAAGTGGTTCAAACTAGAAACTGTTGTTGCAGATAACCCACAATGGTGAAGAAGCCTACAAAACCAAAGTTGAAAACAGTTATCGTTTTTTTTTTTTTACTAAATTTGTTAAAAATGCAATCCTTACTCGACCTCCAATTAACATCTGTGTGGAATTTCCCCAGCTGAGCCCCAGTTTGGGGAGTTTAATGCTGCAGCTATTGGAAGTCTCACTCAGTCTGTAAATAAAGTTACAAGGTGACAACTTCATTGATCTGTAAGAAGGAAAGGAGGATAGAAGAAAGCACCAAATGCAGAAACGAAGGAGGAAAGAAGAAAAGAAGGAAGGAAGGATTTACCTTGAACACTGGATGCTTCCAAAAAATGATCTAAATTATTTTAAAATATTTTAGAGCATGTCTACGATTTCAAACCTTTTATTTAGGCCACATGGCATGCAGGATCTTAGTTCCCCAACTATGAATCAAACCTGTGCCTCCTTGCCCAAATCCATCCCCGTGTGTATCCAATAATTTCAAATATACTTTGTACCATTCCAAGCCCTTAATTTTTCTTATGGCTCTTCTTTTACCCCAAAGAAATGTGAAATTAAACATATCTCCCCAGGTCATACCAATACGAGATTTAAATGGGATTGTATTAAAAAAGAAGTTCAGGCACTCTTCAATAGCCTTCAAAACCTTACTCATTTGTCTCCAGAAGCCCATGAGCTACCCTGAGCTCATGTTCTCCTACACTTAACTCGTCCCACAGTGCCTCTGTAAAACCTCAAATGACAGAACTGTAGTATAAAAACACAGTACAGGGACCTCCAGTACTGGCGGTCCAGTGGTTAAGACTTCGCCTCCAGCACACGTGGTGAGGGTTTGAACCCTGGTGGATGAGCTAGGATCCCACATACCGCATGGCCAGAAGACCAAACCATAAAACAGAAGCAATATTGTAGCAAATTCAATAAAGCCTTTAAAACTGGTCCACATCCAAAAAAAGATCTTAAAAAGAACACAGTACATGTACACAATATGCCTCATTTTTTTCATGGAATAGTATGTACCATAATATACAACATACTTCCTGGTCTCACAGAAATTCAACGGAAAGTTTCTTTTAGCAGGTTGGTGAGTATTTCCATGCAGTTCTGAGAATCCCACTGTGAGAAGACCAAGATGGGGAACAAATCTGACTGACAGATAGCATCTACTTCCCACCATCACCCCCTCCCCTAACAGCCCAACCTTTGTTTCTTAGCCAAATGTGTCTATTTCACTTCTCCAAGAGTGAAGTCTCTCCTGCAGGTAAGCAGGGTGCTGCCCGGCCCTCCCCACATCAAGTCAATGTGGGGACATGCATCTTAGTGGTAGAGTGGTGGGGGCTCCGGGGAGCCCGTGGAGGTTGAGGATTTGCCTCTTATCTGGGTTTATAATCCACACAGCATTTAGCAGCCTGTTTTGTTGCTGGTGGTTACACAATAAAACTCTTCTCAACTGAATTCTGCATCACAAAACACATATAGCCCTTGCCAGAGACCATCGTTCATGCGATGTAGGCATGTACAAAACAAAATTGTCAAGCAGAACAAACATTTCCCTAGTCTGCCCCTTGAAAACTAAAGCACCTAAACCCAAAAGTTGTATCATGGGTCTTTTGGAGCGGGGGGAACTGGCCTTTTATTTTTCATAAATATTTTCTGGCCTCAGGCGTCCACCGATTTGCAAGACAGATCCCCACTTAAAACATCAACTGCAGGATTAAAGTCAGAATCGCCTTCCTGTGTGTGTGTGTCTGTGTGTACATGAGTGCATACGCGCACGTGCATGCACACGTGAACCGGTAAGTGAACATCAGAGCCACTTTTTCAGAATCTGGGGACTGCAGCGGATCCAGCAGGTTACACATGGAGCCTATCAATGTGGGACAGCTTGTAGGAGATCATAAACATATCTTTCAGATAGGAACTCTGCAGCCATGAACATACCACGTGCCCACCCCTCCCTAAGGTTCACTCCTTTCATTGCAAATAGCCAGAAAGCCATCAAGCCGGAGTTTAATAAACTTTTAATTTGAAATGAATTACCACATGTTGTGTTTGTTTACCCGTTATTAAATCTCCGAGCAACATATCAGTGGCAGAAACAGCATACTGTATCACAACCCTGATAGATTAGAAAACAAACCCATGGGGGATATTAGCTGCTAATACTACATCGAGGAAGCCTCCAAGAAAAATGAGTAAATATATGCACTTGTAGCAGAGGCAGGCATTCGAAGAAATTTTTGCTTTGTTTTTGTGTTACTCTGTTCAGAATGAAGGCAGAAGTTCCCTCTGTAGTCATGGAATATGAAACTTGTATTATTAGTCTTCAACTTAGAGTGGAGCAAATGATAGTCTGCCTTTTCCAAAGCACTTTCTTAAAGCATGAAAGTGTTCCTCTCCTGGTATGTAGTGTTCTCGTATTGTTTACCAGTACTCATAACTCTTGGAGTGTCACCTGTCCCTCTTTTAAGGGAAGTGGGGCAGCCTTCTAAAAGCCAAGTTCAGAACACAGGGAAGCAGGTGTGGAAAATATAACCACAGTACCTTGAGGAAGTACTAGAAAGCAAAAATGATCTGGTGAAAAAATGGTCTAAGAGGAATTCCTCTAGTCTTCCACACCGGATCCCAAAAACAGGTTAAAAAGTCAGTACCATTGAAATATTATAACTGTTGCAACAAAACCTACTTCCACAAAAGTAAAAATTCTAAAAGAAGATTTTCAGTTCCATACTGAATCGTGAAACATTAGGGGAGAAAAGGGAAGGAAGGGGAGAAGGAAGGGAGGGGGGAAGCAGAGAAGAGAAGAAAGGAAAGGAAAGAAGAAACTCGCATGACCTATGCACGTCTTTCAGTGTCCCACAAGGCGACCTCAGAGTTGACTGCATCTTTGAACTTGATGTTTAAACAATAAATAACTGAGTTTTTCTATTTTTTATCTAATAGAATCACAATCATTTCTTTTCTATGTCTGGATTTATCCATTCTATGTTAGGAAGATGATCGTTGACCACCAGAAATGATCTGGACTTCTTGTTCTCCTATGTCTCAGATCCCCAGGCCGCACACATTATAGGCTATCCTTCAGTTAATTTATTTTCAGAGAATGAGGGCATCCCAAACCCTCCTGTTGGCGGGCCTGACTCATCTGGTTGGACATAAAGACAAGAGGTAGGTAAAAAAGTCTTTCTCTGGCAGACAGGACTGAGTAAGACTTACGTCCAGCGTCCGCAAATGTCCTCGACCGAGCAGCCACGCAAAACATTTTGGAATGAGGCTAAATCTGCCCTTTGTATGTCTGTTTTAGCCTCTGTCCTTTTCTGGTATTCTCTGTCTTTCTTAGAATGCCAGTGACTTAGGTCCCCAACCTCTCCACATCCCCCTCATCCACGCTAAGCATGCTGAACGCAGCACACCCATTGTTATCCACCTATGATATCTGCACTAACACAAAAAAATCAACCACAGTTCATTTGCTGTCCACCTGAAACTATCACAGCATTGTTAATTGACTAATAGTTCAGTTCAGTCACTCAGCCGTATCTGACTCTTTGCAACCCCATGGACTGCAGCGCATCAGGCTTCCCTGTTCATCACCAACTCCCAGAGCTTTGCTCAAACTCATGTCATTGAGTCAGTGATGCCATCCAACCATCTATCTCATCCTCTGTCATCCTCTTCTCCTCCTGCCTTCAGTCTTTCCTAGCATCAGAGTCTTTTCCAGTGAGTTGGTTCTTCCAATTAGCTGGCCAAAGTATTGGAGTTTCAGCTTCAGCATCAGTCATTCCAATGAATATTCAGGACTGATTTCCTTTATCAGCTATACTCCAATACAAAATTAAAGTTTTTTAAAAAAAGGAAGAATATGATGGTGGAAATTGTAATAGCAACATTACATGGTTGGAATAAAGTTTTTATTTTTATTTTTATAAAATAAAAGCTGCGGACTTTTAGGTGCATATCAATATTTTATAAAATAATTGAATTTATATTGTTTTAAATTCAGCAAAATTTAAAGACATAAAATAAGAGGTAATAAAAATTTCCTTTAATATAGCCTGCTAAAAATTAACCTATTAAACAAAAATAATCTTCTAAATAAATTATTAAAGATCATTTAAAAACACACTCTATGATTGTATAAATGTACTGATCACCTAATTGATCCCATGAAATAATTTAAAATTTGCTGGCATGTTGAGTACAGCACTTTCACAGCATCATCTTTTAGGATTTGAAATAGCTCAAATGGAATTCCATCACCTCCTCTAGCTTTGATAGCTCCAATATCATCCTAAAAGATTATGCTATGAAAGTGCCACATTCAATATGCTAGCAAATTTGGAAAACTCAGCAGTGGCCACAAGAGTGCTGTGATAATTTCAGGTGGACTGCAAATGAACTATGGTTGATTTTTTTATGTTAGTGCAGATATCCAGTTTTCATTCCTATTCCAAAGAAACGCAGTGTCAAAGAATGCTTAAACTACTGTGCAATTGTATTCATCTCACACTCTAGCAAAGTAATGCTCAAAATTCTCCAAGCCAGGCTTCAACAGAATGTGAACTATGAACTTCCAGATGTTCAAGCTGGATTAGAAAAGGCAGAGGAACCAGAGATCAAATTGCCAACATCTGTTGGATCGTGGAAAAGCAAGAGAGTTCCAGAATAACATCTACCTCTGCTTTATTGACTATGCCAAAGCCATTGATTGTGTGGACCACAACAAACTGTGGAAAATTCTTAAAGAGATGGGCATACCAGACCACCTAACCTGCCTCTTGAGAAATCTGTATGCAGGTCAGGAAGCAACAGTTAAAACTGGACATAGAAATTAAAGGGAAAAAAAAAAAACTGGACATAGAACACAGACTGGTTCCAAACTGGGAAAGGAGTACGTCAAGGCTGTATATTGTCACCTTGCTTATTTAACTAATATGCGGAATACATCATGCAAAATGCTGGGCTGGATGAAGCACAAGATGGAATCAAGACTGCCAGGAGAAATATCAGTAACCTCAGATATGCAGATGACACCACCCTTATGGCAGAAAGCGAAGATGAACTAAAGAGCCTCTTGATGAAAGGGAAAGAGGAGAGTGAAAAAGTTGGTTTAAAACTCAACATTCATAAAACGAAGATCATGGCATCTGGTCCCATCACTTCATGGCAAATAGATGGGAAAGAGTAGAAACAGTGTCAGACTTTATTTTGGGAGGGCTCCAAAAATCACTGCAGATAGTGATCGCAGCCATGAAATTAAAAGATGCTTACTCCTTGGAAGAAATGCTATTACCAACCTAGACAGGATATTAAAAAGCAGAGATATTACTTTGCCAACAAAGGTCCTTCTAGTCAAAGCTATGGTTTTTCCAGTGGTCATGTATGGATGTGAGAGTTGGACCATAAAGAAAGCTGAGCACTGAAGAGTTGATGCTTTTGAACTGTGGTGTTGGAGAAGACTCTTAAGAGTCCCTTGCACTGCAAGGAGATCCAGCCAGTCCATCCTAAAAGAAATCAGTCCTGAATATTCATTGGAAGGACTGATGCTCCAATACTTTGATCATCTGATCCAAAGAACTAACTTAATGGAAAAGACTCTGATGCTGGGAAAAATTGAGAGCAGGCAGGGAAGGGGTTGACAGAGGATGAGATTCTCCGACTTGATGGAATGAGTTTGAGTAAACTCCAGGAGTTGGTGATGGACAGGGAGGCCTGGTGTGCTGCAGTCCATGGGGTCACAAAGAATTGGACATGACTGAGTGACTGAACTGAACAATTTTAAAAATAAGAAAATCACAGGAATAAGGAAGGAGAGAGTGAGACTAATGGAGAGAGGAGCATGAAAGCATATTCACTACCACATGTAAAATATGGAATGGAAAATGGCCAGTGGAAATGTGCTGTGTGAATCGGGGAACTCAAACCAAGGCTCTGTAACGACCTAGAGGGGTGAGAAAGGGTGGCAGATGGGGGCAGGTTCAACAGGGAAGAACGTATGTATGTGCTGTGCTGTGCTTTAATCGCTCAGTTGTGTTGACTCTTTTTATCCCCATGGACTGTAGCCCACAAGGCTCCTCTGTCCATGGGATTCTCCAGGCAAGATGACTAAAGTGGGTTCCCATGCCCTCCACCAGGGGATCTTCACGTGGTGGAGATCGAACTCAGGTCTCCTGCATTGGGTTCGATTCTTTACCATGGATTGCCATGCCCTCTTCTAGAGGATCTTCCCAACCCAGGGACTGAATTGAGACCTCCCGCATTGGGTTCAATTCCTTACCATCTGAGCCTCCAGGGAAGCCCAACATATGTATACCTCTGGCTAATTCATGTTGATGTATGGCAGAAACCAAAGCAATATTATAAAGCAATCACTCTTCATCTAAAAGTAAATGAATTAAAAATAAACAATCAAAGCCTTAAACTTATTAAATTTCAACCTAGAATGCTTACAGTCATTTCAAAGTTGTGCATGTTGAGGACAGCACACTCTACAAATTATTCTCAAAACCCAGACTGTGACATTGGTGTCCTCCTAACTCTCTTAGGCTGCAAATACAGTCAGTCTAAGTTCTCAGGTATGAGAAATAATACACATTAATTTATTACCTACCTTCAATATATATCTCATTTCTAATTTAGTTTCACAAATATCCATTTAAAGTTAGCTGACAGAATTCAATATATGAGAATCTATGTATAAAATTTCAACATAGCATGTCCAGGTACACATGACTCTATAAAATGCTACTGAATTCTCTGGAGGTGGCAGTGTCTCAGTAATCACTGGGTGGTGATAATGGCTCACTTGTAGAGAAACAGGACAGGTGCAAATATAACAGCCCAGGACTTGTGCTGTGATTGTCTGTTAGGGAAGGAAGTGGGGTTCTGGAAAATGAGTTGCAGTCAGTAGAGTTTTTGGAAAACTGGGCACAACTAAAGAAACTTTTACCACTGGCAGGTGAATATGAAGCTCTGTGTGGCCCAGTTGTTAGGTAGAATGAGACAAGGACAATGGATGTCATCTAGGATGTTAAATAGTTCAGACTTTGCGTTTAATTATAGTAGGGTTCTCCTTCAGGATGGACTGGTTGGATCTCCTTGCAGTCCAAGGGACTCTCAAGAGTCTTCTCCAACACCACAGTTCAAAAGCATCAATTCTTCGGTGCTCAGCCTTCTTCACAGTCCAACTCTCACATCCATACATGGCCACTGGAAAAACCATAGCCTTGACTAGACGGACCTTTGTTGGCAAAGTAATGTCTCTGCTTTTGAATATGCTATCTAGGTTGGTCAGAACTTTTCTTCCAAGGAGTAAGCGTCCTTTAATTTCATGGCTGCAGTCACCATCTGCAGTGATTTTGGAGCCCCAAAAAATAAAATCAGCCACTGTTTCCACTGTTTTCCCATGTATTTCCCATGAAGTGATGGGACCAGATGCCATGATCTTCGTTTTCTGAACGTTGAGCTTTAAGCCAACTTTTTCATTCTCCTCTTTCACTTTCATCAAGAGCCTTTTTAGTTCCTCTTCACTTTCTGCCATAAGGGCGGTGCCCTAATTCAGATCCTCATCTGTTACCTGGACTGCTCCAAGCTTTTCCTAACTAATCTGTTTCTAGCCATGCCTTTCTCAAATGAATCCTCCTGAAACTTACCAGAAGGATCTGCCTAAAACAGAAGTGAAATACATCAATCACCTTCCTAGAATCCATCAGGGCTATCCACTTAATACCTATTTTTCATCAGCCACAACAGGTATGAGAATATGGTGGAGAAAACAGTGGGGGAATATTATTAGTATCCTAGAGTTTTACACATGTAAAAATGATCTACCAAAAGTGAGAAAAAATAGATTTATTCAGACATGCAATGACTAAGAGAGTTTACCATTCACAGATTTAAACTTTAAATTAATTACTAAAGATTTATTTCAACCAGAAGAAAAATGGAACCAGACTAAAGACATGCTGATGTTAAAAATATTATAAAACATGACTATTGATCAAATGTGTCAGTATATTAATTTTCTATTGAGAGTTTAAAAAAGAAAAACTAGATTCTCTGTTTAATAAGTGAAACTAAAGCAAAGCCAACAATAAGATATAAATACAGAGAAGTGTTTGATGAGTAGTTAAAGCACTTATACAAAAAATGTATAAGAGAAATGGACAGATTCAGTCATAATTGGTGATTTTGCACAACTGATAAAAACCGAAGATAAATGTGTTAAGTGTTCAAATCAAGGAAGTCTCATGAAGAGACTTACTGTGTGAGAACTCACGGCTAGCTTCTTTCTATAAACTGAAACTTGTGTACATTGAATATTTCAAAAGTATTATTTGCTCACATAGTGCTTGATTAAACCAGTCTTTGAAAGTAAAGGCTAATAGAATAAATTAAATTATTTGAAAATTTTTTTCTGAAAGCAATTCTCTTCCACTGAGCATGCAAGAAAGATTAAAATTTAGGACTAAGAATCTAAAAAGTTACAATTGGCTTTGTTGATTTTTGCTATGGTCTCTTTTGTTTCTTTTGCATTTATTAAGCTGGTTCTTTGAGAGGATGAATAAAATTGACAAACTATTAGCCAGACTCATCAAGCAATAAAGGGAGAAAAATCAAATCAATAAAATTAGAAATGAAAATGGAGAGATCACAACAAACAACATAGAAATACAAAGGATCATAAGAGACTACTATCAGCAATTACATGCCAATAAAATGGACAACTTGGAAGAATGGACAAATTCTTAGAAAAGTACAACTTTCCAAACCTGAACCAGGAAGAAATAGAAAATCTTAACAGACCCATCACAAGCACAGAAATTGAAACTGTAATCAGAAATCTTCCAGAAACAAAAGCCCAGGTCCAGATGGCTTCACAGCTGAATTCTACCAAAAATTTAGAGAAGAGCTAACACTTATCCTACTCAAACTCTTCCAGAAAATTGCAGAGGAAGGTAGACTTCCAAACTCATTCTATGAGGCTACCATCACCCTAATACCAAAACCAGACAAAGATGTCACAAAAAAAGAAAACTACAGGCCAACATCACTAATGAACATAGATGCAAAAATCCTTAACAAAATTCTAGCAATCAGAATCCAACAACATATAAAAAAGATCATACATCATGATCAAGTGGGCTTTATCCCAGGGATGCAAGGATTCTTCAATATCCACAAATCAATCAATGTAATACACCACATTAACAAATTGAAAAATAAAAGCCATAAGATTATCTCAATAGATGCAGAAAAAACCTTTGACAAAATTCAACATCCATTTGTGATTTAAAAAACCCTCCAGAAAGCAAGAATAGAAGGAACATACTTCAACATAATAAAAGCTATATATAACAAACCCACGGCAAACATTATCTTCAATGGTGAAAAATTGAAAGCATTTCCCTTAAAGTCAGGAATAAGACAAGGGTGCCCACTCTCACCACTTCCAAACTATTCAACATAGTTTGGAAGTTTTGGCCACAGCAATCATAGCAGAAAAAGAAATAAAAGGAATCCAAATTGGAAAAGAAGTAAAACTCTCGCTGTTTGCAGATGACATGATCCTCTACATAGAAAACCCTAAAGACTCCACCAGAAAATTACTAGAGCTAATCAATGAATATAGTAAAGTTGCAGGATATAAAATCAACACACACAGAAATCCCTAGCATTCCTATACACTAATAATGAGAAAATAGAGAAATTAAGGGGGAAAATTCCATTCGCCATTGCAACAAAAAGAATAAAGTATTAGGAATATATCTACCTAAAGAAACAAAAGACCATCATATATAGAAAACTATAAAATACTTGTGAAAACAAGAGAACACTAATAGATGGAGAAATATACCATGTTCATGGATTGGAAGAATCAATATAGTGAAAATGAGTATAGTACCCAAAGCAATCTATAGATTCAATGCAATCCCTATCAAGCTACCAACGGTATTTTTCACAGAGCTAGAACAAATAATTTCACAATTTGTATGGAAATACAAAAAACCTTGAATAGCCAAAGCAATCTTGAGAAAGAAGAATGGAACTGGAGGAATCAACCTGCCAGACTTCAGACTCTACTACAAAGCCACAGTCATCAAGATGGTATGGTACTGGCACAAAGACAGAAATATAGATCAATGGAACAAAATAAAAAGCCCAGAGATAAATCCACTCACCTACGGACACCTTATCTCACCTTATCTTTGACAAAGGAGGCAAGAATATACAATGGAGAAAAGACAATCTCTTTAACAAGTGGTGCTGGGAAAAATGGTCAACCACTTGTAAAAGAATGAAACTAGAATACTTTATAACACCATATACAAAAATAAACTCAAAATGAATTAAAGATCTAAATGTAAGACAAGAAACTATAAAACTCCTAGAGGAGAACATAGGCAAAACACTCTCCGACATAAATCATAGCAGGATCCTCTATGACCCACCTCCCAGAATATTGGAAGTAAAATAAAAAATAAACAAATGGGACCTAATTAAAATTAAAAGCTTCTGTACAACAAAGGAAACTATAAGCAAGGTGAAAAGACAGTCTTCAGAAAGGGAGAAAATGAAGCAACTAAGAATTAATCTCAAAAATATACAAGCAACTCCTGTAGCTCAATTCCAGAAAAACAAATGACCCAATCAAAAAATGGGCCAAAGAACTAAACAGACATTTCTCCAAAGAAGACATACAGATGGCTAATAAACACATGAAAAAAATGCTCAACATCACTCATTATCAGAGAAATGCAAATCAAAACCACAATGAGTATAATTTCACACCAGTCAGAACGGCTGCGATCCAAAAGTCTACAAGCAATAAATGCTGAAGAGGGTGTGGAGAAAAGGGAACCCTCTTACACTGTTGGTAGGAACCCTCTTACACTCCCCACTATGGAGAACAGTGTAGAGACTCCTTAGAAAACTGGAAATAGAACTGCCATATGACCCAGCGATCCCACTTCTGGGCATACACACCAAGGAAACCAGAATTGAAAGAGACACATGTACCCCAATGTTCATCGCAGCACTGTTTATAATAGCCAGGACATGGAAGCAACCTAGATGTCCATTAGCAGATCAATGGATAAGAAAGCTGTGGTACATATACACAGTGGAGTATTACTCAGCCATGAAAAAGAATACATTTGAATCAGTTCTAATGAGGTGGATGAAACTGGAGGTTATTATACAGAGTGAAGTAAGCCAGAAAGAAAAACACCAAGACAGTATAATAATGCATATATATGGAATTTAGGCAGATGGTAATGATAACCCTACATACAAGACAGCAAAAGAGACACAGATGTATAGAACAGTCTTTTGGACTCTGTGGGAGAGGGCGAGGGTGGGATGATTTGGGGGAATGGCACTGAAACATGTGTATTATCATATGTGAAAGGAATCGTCAGTCCAGGTTTGATGCAGGATACAGGATGCTTGGGGCTGGTGCACTGGGATGACCCAGAGGGATGGTATAGGGAGGAAGGTGGGAGGGAGGGTCAGGATGGGGAACACATGCACACCCACGGCGGATTCGTGTCTATATATGGCAAAACCAATACAATATTGTACAGTAATTAGCCTCCAATTAAAATAAATAAATTTATATTTTTAAAAAAAGAAAATATAAATAAATAAAATGTTACAATTGTTCCTCAAAGAATGAAAACATATTTTAGAGCTACAAATCATGGAGAAAGACTTGTATTTCAATGCTTCCTATTTTATTACATAATTTATAATTGTGCAATATGAAATCTTGTCAATGATTACATTCTCTTTAAATGACTGGTATAGAAAGAAATACATTAATAGCACTTCCGTCTCAGTTTTGTAAAATATAACAGAAGTTGAACTTTAGTAATAGGATGCTGATAAAATGTGAACTAACCTTGAGATGAGTGTGAGAAGGATTTCACTCCATCACTCCTTGAGGAACAACTCTTTTTCTCTGTATTATCCACACTTGATTCTGCTTCAGCCATTAAACAATCTGGAAACTCTGGGGGAAGCTGAATATGCCTTTTGTGGGTTTTTTGATCATTCAAATGTAGAGGAAGTTTAATTACCTATTAAGAGATGGATCTGTTATCCAAACTGTTGAAAATACAACACACACAATTATCTCTCTGGAATGACATAATACGCAAAATCCAAAAGGTCAATGATGAATTCAGTTTTTCTAAAACTTACATTTTTTTTGGTTTTGTTGCACTATAAAAATGCAGTTTTTGTAATAACAGGTTTACATAAAATTTCCCTGCTCTATATGTTTATTAGTTTCTTTGTTCTTATTTTTCAATTTCTTATTTCAAATAATAGTCTAATAGTCATGCTGGAATAAAATTAGCAAACACTCATTTAGTAGCAAGTATTTACTAGCTTCAAAAAGCAATATTTTAAGCTTAAAATTAAATGAGCATATTGTATAATCAGTATGCAATTTTTTTCAACTCTTCTCTGTGTTTAAAATTTTAATAATAAAATGCTGGTGGAAATGATCACTGACACAGGAAATGAAGTTTTCAGAAAAGAGAGGACTTGATAGAAAAGCTTTTCTAGGAAAAAGTGAAAGGCGGTCTTGCTTGCATAATTTTCCCTTTTACATTCTTTCACACATGCTCTGGGAGCTAAATCAGAACAGCTCCCATTCTCCTCCTTAAAGCTCAGGGTTATTAGCCATGTGAGTAATGCATGAGGTCATGGCTAAGCCCCACAGCCTGGCTCTGCAACCCTTCTGACTGCGGCAGTTTTCTTCGTGAAGAGACAACAGAGGGAAATGATTAGGATCTATCCGACTTTGCTTGTTTCTTTCATCTATTCTAAGTCTGCATTGCAAAACCATTTTTCTGCTCCAATATCTATCTCTTTTCTCTTCCCAAACCCAGGTTATCCTCTTACTGAGTAACTCTAAAAAGCTACTCAAAATTGTCTTGTTCAGAATTGTTTGCATTTGAGAAAATTCATATTAGAAAAAGTCATATATTTTAGAATTTCACATAGAGGAAAATAGGGTTTTGAGATAAGAATTTTTTTGTCTTCATCCTCATGAAAGAGAATCATCTACATTCATACTTATTCAGCAGTACAGTCAGAAAAGCATGCTACTTGAATAACTACTATTCTCATTAGTAAGACTCACTTCCGCCCACCTACTCCCCATGAAATATACACAGGAAGAAAATTTCTGTTATTGTCTATCAAATAAGGAAGCTAGTGGACAATTATGTCCATTTATAATGAATAATGGCCAGAGAGCTCTACAGATAAATAATAATGTTACTTTTTTCACTAAGATTTTTTTTAATAGGAGAAAAAAGTTATCAGTGTGTTCAAATAAAGTAGATTTTACTGAAATCAAGTTATTCTAATGCTGTTTACCAAATAATCATTTTTTCTGACCTTGTAAAATTTAAACATCACTTTTTGATTTTATCTCAAATATAAAATGTGTATCTCTTTATTATCAATATCTGTGCTAACTAAATTACCTTTCATGAAACAAAGTCCATGCCATAATTTATAGAACACTGAATGTTAAGTAACAATGATAATTTTAATGACAAATTATAAATGCCTTTTACATTATCCAATAAACGTATACCAAAATTTGTTTTCTTTTATGGCTATATTTTCATTTTCATTTTGATCTCTATGATAGTATTCAGGTCACCAATTCGATAAATAGTTTTATTGAGGGTTTTCTTCAAAAAATTTTTGGGTGATTTTTCAATAACTCCTTTGGATTCATTTATGATCTTCCTTTTTACACTTATTTATATCCATGTTTCTAATCCTTAGAAACTTTTTAAAACTTCTGATCCTGAGCTTCATTCAAAACAAATCCAAATAACTGGGAATGGGACTGGAATCCAATACTAGAGTGGACTGCCACTTCCTTCTTCAAGGGACCGTCCCGACTCAGGGACTCAGCCTGCATCTCTTCCATCCCCTGCATTCGCAGGCAGACTCCTTACTGCTGAGCCACCTGGGAAAACAGATTTAATTTTAAGATGCCACTAGTCCCAGGATGATTAAAAGGGCACATATTCATCTAAGAGTGGTTTTCTTAACAGTATAACCAGAGAACAACAAAAATATATCTTGACAAAACATTGTAACTGAATTAGCTAAAAGGGGAAAAAATGTCAGTTAATTAAACTTAAGTAGAAAACAAGAAAATCATCACATAAGAAGGATATGTAGCCGATGATTTTTAGGTCAAAACTATACATGTTTCTTGAACATGTCCATATTTACTATTTACCTCAGGTAGGTAGACTGAAAAAAAAAATCAATGGTAAGGAAGAAAACTCATAGCATTTCATGATATAAGCACTCTGGAAAAACAACATAAAGAGGTAGAACAAATATGGACATATAGGACAAAAATAAATAGACCAAAATGTGTTGGAATGCCTTACATTTCAATTATGCTACTATTTTCTTTTTTGGATCCTCCATGGTATTGGCCTAAAATGAATTTATGCAACAGCTGTTCTGCTAAAAGACTTGGTTAAAAAATAGAAAGCCAAACCTACACAAATTAGTGATGTGTACCCAAGTTGCTTTTTCTTTTTCTAAATTTTTGACATAAACAAGGCAGCATACATTGAAGCCATGTGTATGGTAGAGAGATTTCTAATGGCCACTTTCATCCTGTGGGAATGTGGGCTATCTATTGTCAGTCTCATCAAATAAATGTCAAGCATCCCGAAGGCAGAGACCACGTCTTATCTGTTTTATATCTCTGGAACAAGTGATGCCCAACACACAACAGAAGCTCAATAAGAACTCTCAAAAAAGAAATACAGCCCCTGCCCAACATTGCTGAAACCAGTCTGCTGAAGCAACACAGACTGCAAACTGAGAAATCAGGGACTTGGATAACTGTCCTGATTCATAAGACAGAAGGATTAAATTATCCTTAAGATTTCTACTAACTCTAGAATTTTGTCCCTTGTTTGTAGATATCAATTTAATCTGCATTATGAGAAATTGGTAGTGGTAAAGAATCCACCTGCCAGTGGAGAAGATGCAAGAAACGTGAGTTCAGTCCCTGGGTTGGGAAGGTCCCCTGGAGTAGGAAATGGCAACTCACTCCAGTATTCTTGCCTGGGAAATCCTATGGACAGAGGAGCCTGGTGGGCTATAGTCCATGGGGTCACAAAAGAGTTGGGCATGACTGAGCAACTGAGCACAACAATGAGAAATCAATATTGAGATAACCCTTATTATAGATTTTTGATACTGATACTTATTGGAATTTTCAATAGCTAAAGGCTAGAGAAAAGCAGCTTTGCAAAATCTTTACATTCTTTTTCCAACTAACAAAATCCCATTGCAAACCTGAAAATAGAGATTGCACAGCCAGTGGTCCAGGTCCAAGCAAATCAGATCTTCAGTTTTCTTGAAGCTGTCAACTTTCTGATCATAATGTCCTCGGAGAAGCGGACACTTGAATTTTCCTTCCACCACATCCATACTGCTATCATACAAAGGGAAGGTTGCCCAGCCCACAACCTGGTGGAGATAAGTATACTTCCCATGACGGAGAAAGAGTTCAAACAAGAAAGCCATGCCAAGTTTCACATCCTTCTTAGGCGGGAGTACCTAGGACAGATATGAGGACAAGGGAAGATTGGAATACTGGTATTTAGAAACACATCACAGTCACTGATGCCTACAGATCATTTAGAGTTAAGAAATGCACTGTCTCTGGAAAAGAAGATGGCAACCCACTCCAGTATTCTTGCCTGAGGAATCCCATGGACAGAGTAATGTAGCAGGCTACAGTCCTTGGAGTCACAAAGAGTTGGACACAACTCATTGACTGTGTATGAGCATGAAAGAGTTGATTTGTACTGTTATCATTCGCCTTAAAAACACAGCATTAGATGCACTTACATAAGTAATGGTTATAGGCCAAGGTACTTGAGCAAATATGCCATTATGAAAATAAGACCCAAAAAGCAAGACGGACTCTACCCTACCAGTTCAAGATTTGGCCACGTATGAATCTTAGGACTCAAACCTGTAATATGCTAACTAAAGAGGTACACTGTAATTTCCAGCTCAAGTTTTTGCTTGAGCTGGTATCTCTTTTGTTTAACTATTTCTATCTTTTGTCAATTCAGTTGCTCAGTTATGTCTGACTGTTTTCGAACCCATGGACTGCAGCACACCAGGCTTCCCTATCCATCAACTCCTGGAGCTTGCTCAGACTCATGTCCATCTAGTCAGTGATACCATCCAACCATCTCATTCTCTGTCATCCCCTTCTCCTCCTGCCTTCAGTCTTTCCAGCATCAAGGTCTTTTCAAATGAGTCAGTTCTTTGGATCAGGTGGTCAAAGTATTGGAGTTTCAGCTTCAGCATCACTCCTTCCAATGAATATCCAAGACTGATATCCTTTAAGATTGACTGGTTGGATCTCCTTGCAGTCCAAGAGACTCTCAAGAGTCTTCTCCAACACCACAATTCAAAAGCATCAATTCTTCAGCACTCAGCTGAAGAGTTATGGTCCAACTCTCACATCCATACATGACTGCTAGAAAAACCATAGCTTTGTCTAGACAAATCTTTCTCAGCAAAGTAATGTCTCTGCTTTTTAATATGCTGTCTAGGTTGGTCATAGCTTTTCTGACAAAGTGCAACTGTCTTTTAATTTCATGGCTGCAGTCACCATCTGCAGTGATTTTGGAGCACAAGAAACTAAAGTCTGTCACTATTTCCATTGTTTCCCCATATATTTGCCATGAAGTGATGGGACCAGATGCCATAATCTTAGCTTTTTTAATGTTGAAATTTAAGCCAGCTTTTTCACTCTCCTCTTTCACTTTCATCAAAAGGCTCTTCAGTTCCTCTTTGCTTTCTGTTATAAGGGTGGTGTCATTTGCTATCTGAGGTTACTGCTATTTCTCCTGGCAATCTTGATTCCAGCTTGTGCTTCATCCAGCCCGGCATTCCGCATGATGTACTCTGCATGTAAGTGAAATAAGCAGGGTGACAATAAATAGCCTTGATGTACTCCTTTCCCAGTCTGGAACCAGTCATTGTTTTTGTTTTTGTTTTTTTTGCCTGACATTTATCTTTGTATCATTGGTGTTTCCAGCACAAGTGCTTTGACCAGAAGAAATGCTTTTTTAAAAAATGGTTAAACAATCATATGCCAGAGAAACTAATCCTATGCAGAATGATAGCTTGAAGTACTATTACAAGATCTACCTTATCAAAGAAAAATAGTGTCCCATTTAATTTTGTGACTACTCTGAATTTCAGTAGACACTAGAACGCACATCATTGTGTAAGCAATTTGTCAGTGCTAAATAAACAGTGTTAGACCTAAAGATGGACAGAACCATCAGATCAACCAAGCCACCATTCATGTCCCCGGAACAGAGATGGAGCCCATCCTTCAGCCTTTAAAAAAATTTTTAGGCAAGTGTAAGACAGAGGATGAGATGGCTGGATGGCATCACCGACTCAATGGACATGAGTTTGAGTAATCTCCGGGAGTTGGTGATGGACAGGGAGGCCTGGCATGCTGCGATTCATGGGGTCGCAGAGTTGGACATGACTGAGCAACTGAACTGAGGACATGAGTCATCTATTTTTTTAAATAGAGTATAGCCTGTTTTTTTTTTTTTAATTCTCTGTGAATAATTATAAGTGGGCAAACATAGGGACTTCTCTAAGACTATTTTATAACAATATATTTAAGCAAAAGTATGTAAGGATATTTTATATGATTTATGTAAATATTCCAAGACTTGGTTTATGTTTAAAATGAAGCAGAAGCATCTGTTGAAAAATGCCATAACCCTGTGGCAGCTGCTATTAAACCATTAACAGGATCAGGTTTCATTTAAACCAGATTTACCATTTTCTACAACAGCCCATGGGAGAGCTAAAAACATTAGCACAAATTACTGACAAAAGAGATTCTTAATCAAGCCATACTTTTCATTTGGCTAGTTGGCTGCGAGTAACCTCTGTGATAAGAGAATAAAAGCTAAGTCATGCAGAGGAGGAAAAAGGCAGTCAGAAACCTGTTTCCAACCATCATTTAAAAACGAAGCTGAAATGATGCTATTACAGTAATTTCATCAGTTTTATCCCTGCATTTAGAAGTGAAAACTAATGCTCTTCTTATACTAACCTGATCTTACTCAGTGATATGTTCAAAACAGATTAAGAAGTTACCCAGCACTGACCCAATTCTATCATCAATTTTCCTGTGGTCTTGGGCAAGCCACTTCTTTTTTTTGTATCTTACTTTCCATGCACTCAAATGTCTTCACCCATAAAAAACAAAATTATAAGCATCTTCCTCATAGAGTTGATGCACTTGTCAGCTTGTATAACGAATATAAAAATGCTCATAAAATGTGAATACACACAATTATTATTGCTATCTGTCTTAAGACTTTATCCCAACTATTTCTATGACTCAGATTACAGTTTATTTTCATAAAGGAGAAAAGAGCATTTTAAGATTGATTGAACCTCATCAGATAAAGACGTAAAACACAAGTATCCTTTTGCGCATGAGAAATAGTTCTAGGCGCCCAAGCCTAACCCGAACACCTGGTGTAAACCATCAGGCACCATTATGTCACCTGTAACGATACAAATAAGAAGCCAGGCTTTGGGCACTACAGGAACTTTATTTCAGCCTATTTCACAAGATACAGCTGTCACGTGAAACTACCCTGACGGTCCCCTCCTCCCAAAATAAGTATTTGAATAAGACAAAACCTAGTCACCGATAATGACTGAAGAAGAGGATCAGGGCCGTATGGTTCCAAGTACAGGAACTTATCTGGCAGCAGCGGCCGTGTTGATCTTGCATTGCCTTTCTCGTGCTGTGTGTCATCGCAGAGATGTTTTGCCCAGTAATGTGTAGTTGGGACTCATTCGTTTCCTCCATGGCAAGAAAGGTCCCTAAGTTTCATTGTATCTCTCAGAGGATCCTTTCCATAAACCTGAGTATTTCCACAGCCCTCCTATGAGGTAGACTTCTTCGCAGGTGGGAACCCACCTGCAATGCAGGAGATGTAAGAGACACAGATTCGATCCCAGGGTGGGTAAGATCCCCTGGAGAAGGAAATGACAACCCACTCCAGTATTCTTGCCTGGAGAATCCCATGGACAGAGGAGCCTGGCTGGCTACAGTCCATATGGTCGCAAAGAGTTGGACACGACTGAAGCAACTTAACACGCCTATGATATGATGCTTCCTTATTTTTCTGTAGCTTTGTCACTGAATACTTATAGTAAGGGAAATAAATGGGTCAGTCTGCCCCCAAATATCAGTACTATCTCATCACGAACGTCCTCGTAGTTGGAGGTCATGATTTTCTCAGAGTACCTTTATTTTCTATGTACCATCAAGGGCATTCTTTTTGAAGGAAGAGACAGTACAGGGTGAACTGCATAACATAAGGGCAATGCATTTGATCTTCCATATTATAGAAGATGCGTGTGAAAGGAGAGTGGAGAACAAGCAGAAAAGAAACAAATGAGAATTTTGAAGCCTGAAGTTTGCATGGAGGATTGGAAGAGAAAGCAAAATTCTTTCCACTTGGACACCAAATACTTTTAAATTAAAGCAACTCAGAAAGGATTAGGGAAGTCTTACAAAATGATGAAAATGCACATTGACGAAGTATTTTTCAATTTTCTGGATTTTCTGAAATATTTGGAATGACCATTGTTTTCATACTAAGAAAAAGTTATCTTTAAAAAAAGATAAAGTAATTTCAAAATCATAAGGCTTTCAAAGTTCTTCTTACGATGGAGGTGGTTATAAATGACCATAATTCTGACTGTAATGAAGAAACAATTTCTATTAAATTACAAAATTCTGTATATTTCTGAATTCCTTGGGGAACTTTGGACATAAAGAAATTTAGGAGAAACCAAATCTCAGAAAGGATAAATCCTTCATCAATGAGTTGGGATAGAAGTAGCTTTAATCTCAGGGAACAGGCAAGGGAGCAAGTCTGTCATTGAGTGAGAGACTTTGCAGGTAAAGGAGAAATTGCTGAACTTTTAACCATCTTGGACTGATGTGGAATATCGAAAGACCATAAGCCACTGAAGTGTTTGGGGTTTGTTACTAGAAAATAACAAAGATAAGATTGACATCCCCTGCTCTGTACTAACTCATATCCAGTCTTTCATATTTTTTTAAGAGGCATGAACACTGATGATTTATTTTTTAATAATTTCATTTATTTATTTTTCATTGTGCCTTATCTTCGTTGCTGAGTGGGCTTTTCTCTAGTTGCAGCGACTGGTGGCTGCTCTCCAGCTGCAGTGCATGGACTTGTCATCGTGGTGGCGTCTCTTGTTGTGGAGCACAGGCTCTAGCGAGCACTAGCTTTAGTGTTTGTGGCATGCAGGTGCAGGAGTTGTGGTTCCCAGCCTCTAAAGCACAGGCTCAGTAGTGTGGCACACAGGCTTAGTTGCTCTGAGGCATGAGGGATCTTTCTAGATCAGGGCTCGAACCTGTGTCTCCTGCATTGGCAAGAAGATTTTTTTTACCACCAAGCCACCAGGGACGTCCTGACTCACTTCCAATCTTAAAGTGAAAGTGAAAAAGTTGCTCAGTCATGTCCGACTCTTTGCGACCCCGTGGACTGTAGCCCACCAAGCTCCTCTGTCCATGGGATTCTCCAGGCAAGAATACTGGAGTGGGCTGCCATTTCCTTCTCCAGGGGATCTTCCCGACCCAGGGATCGAACCCAGCTTTCCCACATTGTAGGCAGATACTTTAACCTCTGAGCCACCAGGGAAGCCCCACATCCAGTCTTAACTACTGAATAATTTACTGAATATTTACTGAATAAATATAATTATTCCATCAAGATATCTTCAGAAACATAGTTCTAAGTCATTGGATATAAAATCAAAATTCCAGGGGCTCTTTTGTCAGTGGCTCATTGGTAAAGTATCCACCTGTCAGTGCAGGAGACATCAGGATTCAGGTTCGATCCCTGAGTCAGAAAGATCCCCTGGAGGAGAGCATGGTAACCCAAGCCAGTATTCTTGCCTGAAAAACCCCATGGACAGAGGAGCCTAGCAGATAACAGTCCATGGGATCATGAAGAGTTGGACACGACTGAAGCAACTTAGCACGCACATAAGCATGATGAAGTCCATAGTAGAGGAACATCTGAATATGCACATAGTCTGCACTTCTGTAGACCAACAGAGTACCCAGGAATAGTTGAGTTGTTTGTGGTAGGTCTGCAATGATGCAGCTTGGACCTGATGCTTTGGTTGGAATTCTTACAAACGTATCTTCAGTGGTTCTGACTTGCTATATCTGTCACCTCAGTCCCACTTGTTCAATCCTGCTCTGTGTAATTCTTTCTCTCATTTAAAAAGAAAGCTATATGTCCTCGTGGGTTAAAAGCATGGGCTTTGGCATCATACAAACATGAGATCAAATCCCAGTTTACCACTTAAACAAGTAACCTACTTTCTTTGGATGGATCTTGGTTTCACCATGTACAAAGGGCTGAGAGGGCGGTGGAGGAGGGGACTGGGGGGAAAGGACAGCGGTAATGAAAAGGAGGTAGCAGGTAGGGAGAAGGGGAAGAGAACAAAATGGTGTCTTTGGGGACTCGTATTCTGTAAGAAATAAGAGTAGTCATGAAAATAAATAAGTGTATTTAATTTGCATTAGAAAACAGCAAAGTATTCTATTTGAGGCAAACAATTCTGGACAGAGGTGTACAGAATAATCTAGGTTATCTAGTGAGAGTTTAATAGCACCATTTTATTTTCCTTCCATTCCTTCAGCCAGGATAAATAAATAGACAAATTAGCTCTAATCCCCTGTCTTTCTGCTGCAGGATGAGAGAAAGTAATTATTCTTGGAAACTTATCTTGGCCTGGGGATCAAGGACAGAGGTTGGTAACAGCTCTAACTATCATAGCTTCTGCATTGAAGAAGAGAGAAAAATCTTACACCTACACCGTTGGAAAACCAGTGCTTGTGTGCAAATGTAACAGTTCCAGTTCCCTGTTTTAGAAACTGTCTGGTTTTTTTTTTTTTTTTAGTTTCTTAATCCTAACAGTAGAGTAACAACTATTCATCTGTTGTTGTTGATGAGCCACCAAGTTGTGTCCCACTTTGCAACTCCAGGAATCATAGCCTACCAGGCTCAGGGGATCTTTCCAACCCAGGGATCGAACCTGTGTTGCCTGCACTGGCAGGTCAATTCTTTAACACTAAGCCACCAGGGAAGCTCTCATCTCTATTGAAAGTTGACTAAATGCAAGGTACTTTTTGAATCACTTTATCCTTATGAACTCAATCACTATGATAATTGTACAAAGTAGATCCTGTTGTTCACTACCTGTGACAAATGACGCCCCCGGGGGCAAAGAGAACTGGGGCAAGGTCACACCCAAGGTCACACAGAAAACAGGTGTAGAGGGTAGAGCTGGGACTTGATTCCTGGCAGTGCGCTCCAGACCGTTCATGCTGTGCTTCCTGAGTGCTGGAGGTGAGCATCAGAGGGCCCACCTTGGATTCCTGGTGAAGAGACTCTGGATCACGCCTCTAAACCCTATTTCCTGCCCCCGTGATCCCTACAAACTGAGGAGCTGGGCTATCCCCCACATGTTTCTCTGTATTCAGCCTGTTCCTTCCATCATTGCTACCACTGGGTTCAGCCATCAAAAGCAGACCCAGAGCTTATCAAGGGAAAACATGCTTCCTCCAACAGAGTTCCATCATCCCAGCACCGTTAACAACTTCATCTTCTGGGATCCTTAAAGAATGAGTCTTTCTGAATATATATATATATATATTTACAAATGCAAATGCCTATATGTTTATATATATTTATAAACATGAATGCTATATGTTTATTTGTTCATTTAAATATAATTTGTATATTATTATTTATATAAAATTTATATTATCTATTTATATGTATGTATATAAACACATTTGGACTTCCCTGGGGGCTCACTGGTAAAGAATTCACCTGCCAATGCAGAAGAACCAGTTCCATTCCTGGGTTGGGAAGATCCCCTGGAGAAGGAAATGGCAAACCCACTCCAGTATTCTTGCCTGGAGAATCCCATGGACAGAGGAGCCTAGCAGGCTACAGTTGATGTGGTTCCAAAGAGTCAGATGCAACTCAGCAGCTAAAGAACAACAAACAATTGAGTAGATAACTGAACCACTTTGCTATACACCGGAAACTAACACAACATTGTAAATTAACTATAATTTTAAAATAAAGAATGAGTCCGAGTGTTCGATTCATCAGATAGCTTACAAATTAGTAATTCTGAAATAAAAATCTGCCTAAAGTGAGATCAGAGGTCTATGATCTCTCAAACCGATAGTCCCTGAATCTCATTTTGTGATTTTTTAACAACAAATTTAATTATTTGGGAGACATTCACAATCATGCAATGATGTCCTCAAGGACATCATCTAGGTGCCCCTTTAATTTGGTTTGTGTGAGAATTACCCAAAGGCATTTGTTTAAAATGCAGATCTCTAGAGCCCATTCTCATCGTTAAATCAGTAAGTCTGAGGTGAAGCTTGGGAATTTTGACTTTTACAGGCAGGTTAAGGTAATAGTGATTCACATGGTCCTTCAGAAGAGACTTTGAGAATCAATGTCCAATATAGATACCAAGACAAGACAGGTTTGTGTGTCCTTGATCATACGTCTAATTGACTTCCACAGCTCAGGGCAACCACAATTCTGTCTGAGATCAAACTGATTCATACCTGAATAATTACTGGCTAAAAAATATGGCCTTGCCACCATTTTCCATCAAACATGACTGAAATCAAGAGGAAATATATGGCATGTCATCTCATTACATCGCAATTCCATTACCTGACCTCAACCTCAATATGTCATAACTCATCTCTTCACATGCTACTCAAATGTTCAACTCAGAATATTTCACTCTAGGGAGATGGCAAAATCTAATTGAATATTTTAATTTAGAAAATTTAGTTCTGGGATTTCTCCCCCCATATTCCACCCCCCCCCTTTTTTTTTTATGCAAAAACAAAAAGTTAAATTTTCTTTTCAGTTGCTCCTTGTTAGGCAAAAGACAGATTTTTCCCTTCATTGTCCCTGAGAGTTGAAGACATTGGGGAAAAATTGGGCACAGCCCATTACTTTTACAAACCCCAGTGACTGAGCCTCAATGCACAAAAAGATGGCATTTCTGAACATCTGCAGCCTGATTAGATCAAAGACCAACAAATTAACCACAAATGGTTTTACAAGGAACAGGCAAATACATCATTTGGAAAGGATAAAATTTTTGGCAATAATTGCTAATCAACACTTTCCCTTTGGGAAACCCACATGGTACCAAAGATATATCTGGTGATTATATATAATGCCAGCTGTGCAGCATCTTATATTTTGCAAAGCTCTTACATGCACATTATAACATTTGATCTGCATGTCAATGTGGTTAATATTAGCCCATTTTACAGGTGATTTAAAAAAGATTTAGACAAGTAATGATTTGTTCATGTTCTCCTAGCTACTAACATTATTGATTTGACTATGTCAAAAGCCATATCCAAATTTATGCTTCCCTTCATTCAATCATTCGTTTACACAGATTTATTAAAAGCCCATTTATATTTCAGCAAATATCTCTTTTTGGTATTCAGTTCAGTTCAGTCCCTCAGTCGTGTCTGACTCTTTGCAACCCCATGAATCACAGCACGCCAGGCCTCCCTGTCCATCACCAACTCCCGGAGTTCACTCAGACTCACAAGTCAGTGATGCCATCCAGCCATCTCATCCTCAGTCGTCCCCTTCTCCTCCTACCCCCAATCCCTCCCAGCATCACAGTCTTTTCCAATGAGTCAACTCTTCGCATGAGGTGGCCAAAGGACTGGAGTTTCAGCTTTAGCACCATTCCTTCCAAAGAACACCCAGGGCTGATCTCCTTTAGAATGGACTGGTTGGATCTCCTTGCAGTCCAAGGGACTCTCAAGAGTCTTCTCCAACACCCCAGGTCAAAAGCATCAATTCTGCGCTCAGCTTTCTTCACAGTCCACCTCTCACATCCATACATGACTACTGGAAAAACCATAGCCTTGACTAGACGGACCTTTGCTGGCAAAGTAATGTCTCTGCTTTTGAATATGCTGTCTAAGTTGGTCATAACTTTCCTTCCAAGGAGTAAGTGTCTTTTAATTTCATGGCTGCAGTCACCATCTGCAGTGATTTTGGACCCCCCCAAAATAAAGTCTGACACTGTTTCCACTGTTTCCCCATCTATTTCCCATGTAGTGATGGTATTACTCAATACCAAACAAATATAAAAGGAGAACCATTTTAATGAAACTACACAGCCACACCCTAGCTGCTTACCAGAGAGCTCAGTGGTAAAGAATTTGCCTGCCAATGCAGGAGGTGCTAGTTCAATCCCTGGGCTAGGGAAAATACCCTGAAGAAGGAAACGGCAACCCACACCAGTGTTCTTGCCTAGGAAATCTCATGGGTGGAAGAGCCTGGTAGGCTATCATCCATGGGGTCCCAAAAGAGTCAGACATGACTTAACTAAGCAACTTCAGCAACGGTTTTAGGCACTGATGATAAAAACAATTAAACAAAACTTATTTTTCTTTTTTAGCTACAGTCTGGTGGGGGAGGGGACAAGTAATAAATAAGATGATATCAATAGTGATAAATGCTCTACTTGATCACTAAGGATATTAAAATAATAAAAGGAAACAGAGATATACTAGAAAATGACCAGAGGAGGAGCTATTTTATTAAGAAAATCTTGTCTCAGGAAAGGACGCTTGACCTTGGACAGCAGTGTCAAGATTAGAGAAGGAACCTCACGGCCAGAAGCCACGTTTAATGCAGTGACCTTATAATAAGAATGAGCTTGGTCTGTTCAGAGAAGAGAAAGTGAAACTCGAATGAAACACACCAGCAGAAAAGCCACATGCAAGGAAATTAGAAAGGAGGATGGGAACCAGCTCATGTAAAGCTTGGAGGGCCAGGTAAGGAACGTGGATTTTTAGCCTGAGTGTCATGGAGCCACTAGGGGAGCTTAAGCAGGGGCCTGACATGCTCAGCTTTGCAGTCTACTAGACTGACCTTTATTGGTCCTTGAGCTTAGTGATTTTTTGTTTGTTTGCTCATAAATCCTTTTCCTGCCAATCACTAGAAGCTCTGAGAGCCCCATCAGTTCAAAGCCACATCAGTTCAGTAGTCAACTGTTTGGTACACGCATGAGGCAGATGGATAGGAAAAGATAGCCAGCCTTGTTCTTTGCAATTACCAGGCCTTGTGACCTTGGAGAAATTCTTTACCCTCGTCAGCCCTTTGTGACTTCACTCAGTGTTCATAAGAGAATTAGTGCCTTAAAAGTCATTGTAAAGCATTTTGTATAGATGTTGAAATATTAAAACTTATTCCCTCTGAATGTGAGTGAGTTCAAATATAGAAGCAAGTTCCTCCTCTTTAGAGAATTCAAAATGATTTGATTGTTGAATTGCATGCAAAGTGAACAAGAACTCCTATTTGGTAACGAGGGCGTTCTGAACCCGGAATAAATCAGATGTGAACAGATGCAGAGAACAGACACAAAAGGACAAAGGTGGATTCACAGCATTTCAGCAGCGCTTCCAATAAAACGAAGAATGCGCATGTGCATAAAATGCCAATTATTTTAAAAAGTTAAAACACTTTTCAACTATAAGGCACTCAATACTCATCTATTTGAAGTCTGCCATAACTCATTAAAGTTTTAGGTTTACTCATTCATTTAAAAAAATATTTATCAAGACACATTTCTAGGTGGCAGAGATTCAGCAGTGAACAAAACAGACACCAGTCCCTACTCTTAAGAAGTTTACATTCTAGTACTGCCAAATATATTTAAGATTAAGTGACCACTTGTCAGCATTATGTAATACAGCAGCCTCATGCCCCAGTGAGGCTGGCAAAAATTGAATTGATTATTGAATTGCATGCGGAGTGAACAAGAACTACTGTTTGGTAACTAGGGCGCTCCACTCTGAGTAAATCAGATGTGAACACATGTACAAAACAGGCACAGAGGACAGAGGAAGAGACAGGAAAGAGCAAGAGACTTGGCGTTAGAAGCAGAAGTCTGGTAAAAATATGAAGAAAATTATGGCTGAGGAGTAGTTTACAGATTTAAAAAACCAACGTATCAATTCTTACTGTGTCCTTTAGGGCAGGTTGTGAAACCTTGTGTTTGGACTGTGGAGTCATTTAAACCTGGGTTTGAATCTCAGCTTTGAATATCTGGTCAAGTTCTCATCTCAAAAAATCTCAGTTTTTCTCATCTTCAAAATGGATTTAACAACAGATTGCGTGGCTCGAAATTTGCACTTATTTGGGCATTTTAAACGCATAGTGATGAAACTGGCATAGTGCAGGCACTCAACGCACATTACTCTTCCTCCCTGCCAGAGAATATGAGACAGTGATAACCAGCTTTTTACACTGATGGCCCTGAAACCCTTCACATCACCTAGTAACAAGGAATAGAGGCAAAAGAGCATCGAATAAATTTAATGGAAACAGTTTTCTTAGAAGAGAGAAATCAAGAATGGATCAACAAATACTTCTTGAAGGAATGTTTTGAAGAGCTCGAGAAATCTAACAGAGTGAAAGAAGAAAACATGCTGCATAGAAGATTATTATAAATAAAAAACAATTATAGCTACTCGTTATTTCCCACATGTAACCCACTATACTGAGCAATCTGTATATCACATTATTTAATGCTCACAAATCTTTACGAATTAGATATTAAATTCCCATTTTACAAATGAAGGAATTGAAGCCCAGGAGATTAAGTCATTTTCCAAAAGTATTGAATGCTAATAGCCAGAGCTATTCATTATGGATGGTAATAATCAATAATCAAAAAAAAGCAGTCATGCTGAAGCTCTAGTTTTCCTAAGATCACTCCTTCCTATGAGTTATTAAAATCATTTCAATTCTTTGATATTAAATGTCACACAGAAAATAACCTCTTGCGAAATGTTGGGTTCATCACAGTTTAAGAATTAATACTTTAGGTCATTTTAATCAGTTTCTGATATATGTCGTTTTCAGAAAGCTCTTCAGGGAAGAACGCTGGGACCATGACTAATAATGACAAGAATATGAACTATATTCTTCATATACATACTGGAACCTGAACATTACTGAAGTCCTTTACCATCTTAAGTATTTGGGAAGCTTTCAATAAAAAATAAATTTGCCTATTTTGCTGAAATTGAGCATCATTTTTTCAGGTATAAAACTCCAAACTTATTAATTTCATGGCTATATTTTAAGATGAAAGCCAGTACTAGCTAGATGACTACATGATAAGTGTCTCAAAAGTTCAAGAAAAGGCACTAAATTTTTCACAGTATTTGTGTTTCATTCTCAGAGTAATAAAAATATGCCACCCCTTTAATAATGAATAATAGATTCTCAGTTTGATTTACATGCATGGATTAAATGTCATGTTTGAAAAGTTGCCATTTTATTCATGTTGGATTTCCCTCCAGTAAAACAAAAATGGTGCCCGTCTACTGCTGTAATAACGATACCTTGCCACACTGAAGTATAAATATTAACTGGTTGATATACTTAGGACTTCCCTGCTGGCTCAGACGGTAAAGCGTCTGTCTGAAATGAGGGAGACCCGGGTTCGATCCCTGGGTTGGAAGATGCCCTGGAGAAGGAAATGGCAACTCACTCCAATACTCTTGCCTGGAAAATTCTGCGGACCGAGGAGCCTGGTAGGCTACAGTCCAGGGGTCACAAAGAGTCAGACACGACTGAGCAACTTCACTCACTCACAGAAAGTGAAAGTGAAGTCAGTCCTGTCCAACTCTTTGCGACTCCATGGACTGTAGCCTACCAGGCTCCTCTGTTCATCTGAGCCAGCAGGGAAGCTACTTCTTAAAGGGCTTCCCAAGCGGTGCTAGCAGCAAAGAACCTGCCTGCCAATACAGGAGACTTAAGAAGTGGGGCAGGTTCAATCCTTGGGTCTATAGGGAAGATGCCCTGTAGAAGGGCGTGGCAACCCAGTCCAGCATTCTCGTCTAGAGGACCCCATGGACAGTGACCCTGGAGGGGACAGGCCATAAGCTCGCTAAGAGTCAGACACAACTGAAGCAACTTAGCACACATGAGTGCATAGTTCTTAAAATTCTATATACCCATGAAATAGTTCATTAACACAGCAAGCTGAAGCCAGGTTTTCTTAGACCTTATTTCAATGATGGCAAATTGATGTATTGAATTCTAAAAGGCTGAAGTTAGTCATTGTTTCTTCTTTCCCATTAAATCAAAGGGCGATTCATTGTCACCAGTTCCTTAGGAGCCCTTATATTAGTCTTTTTAGGACCACCATAGCAAAGCTCCACTGACTGGAACACTTAAACCACAGGAAATTATTTTCTCAAAGATCTGGAAGCTAGAAGTGCAAAATGAACATGATGCCAGGATTGATTTCTTTGGAAATCTCTCTCCTTACTTGTCTGCCTGTGTCTTCGCGTCATCTTCCACGGCTCCTGTGTCCTAATCTCCTCTTCTTATAAGGACACCGGTCCTACTGGATTAGGATTCACCCCAGTGTCCTCAAGCTGCAAGCGGGCTTCCCTTGTAGCTCGGTTGGTAACGAATCTGCCTGCCACGCAGGAGACCTGAGTTCTATTCCTGGGTAGGGAAGATCCCCTGGAGAAGGAAATTGCAACCCACTCCAGTATTCTTGCCTGGAGAATCCCATGGGCAGAAGAGCCTGGCGGGCTATAGTCTGTGGAGTTGCAAGAGTTGGAATGACTTAGCGACTGAAGCATCACCAGTGTTCTCATTTTAACTTACCTCTCAAAGAGACCTTGTCTCCAAGCCTAGTCATGGTCAGAGGTCTGGGATTTAAGACCTCAGCCCCTGAATTTGGAGAGAACACAACTCAGTCTGTAAGAGCCCTCTACCTATCTGCTCCCATCTCCCTCACCGTCCTTTGTACATACATACACCATAACTCAAGGACCAGGCATTGCACACAGGAATCAAATGCCTTTTGGGTGAACCAACTCTGAATACAGATGTATAATGATTCTTTTTCTTTAGGCACACAAGACTAAATTTGCAACAGCTACCCAGGCAATTTGAGAGCCTGACTTAATTTCTCCAACTCTCTATATAGTTCCTGGTCATTTGCACATGCATGCTCAGTCATGTCTGATTCTGCGACCCCATGGACTGTAGCCTGCCAGCCTCCTCTGTCCAAGGAATTCTTCAGGCAAGATTACTGGAGTGGGTTTTCCGTTTCCTACTCCAGGGGTCTTTCCAACCCAGGGATCAAACCCCCATCTCTTGCATATCCTGCATTGGCAGGTAGATTCTTTACCACTGAATCACCTGGGAAGCCCAGTTCTTGGTAATCAGTGCAGTTTAGTTCAGTCACTCAGTCGTGTTCAACTCTTTGCAACCCCATGAAGCACAGCACGCCAGGCCTCCCTGTCCATCATCAACTATCAGAGTCCACCCAAACCCGTGTCCATCGAGTCAGTGATACCATCCAGCCATCTCATCCTCTGTCGTCCCCTTCTCCTCCCACCCTCAATCTTTATGAGCATCAGGGTCTTTTCAAATGAGTCAGCTCTTTACATCAGGTGGCCAAAGTATTGGAGTTTTAGCTTCAACATCAGTCCTTCCAATGAACACCCAAGACTGATCTCCTTTAGGATGGACTGGTTGGATCTGCTTGCAGTCCAAGGGACTTTCAAGAGTCTTCTCCAACACCACAGTTAAAAAGCATCAATTCTTCAGCGCTCAGCTTTCTTTATAGTCCAACCTCACATCCATATCATGACCAGTGGAAAAACCATAGCCTTGACTAGAAGGACCTTTGTTGGCAAAGTAGTATCTCTGCTTTTGAATATGCTGTCCAGGTTGGTTATAACTTTCCTTCCAAGAAGTGTCTTTTAATTTCACGGCTGCAATCACCATCTGCAGTGATTTTGGAGCCCAGAAAAATATAGTCAGCCACTGTTTTCACTGTTTCCTCATTAATTCCCATGAAGTGATGGACTGAATGCCATGATCTTCATTTTCTGAATGTTGAGCTTTAAGCCAACTTTTTCCCTCTCCTCTTTCACTTTCAAGAGGCTTTTTAGCTCCTCTTCACTTTCTGCCATAAGGGTGGTGTCATCTGCATATCTGAGGTTATTGATATTTCTCCCGGCAATCTTGATTCCAGCTTGTGCTGCTTCTAGCCCAGCGTTTCTCATGATGTACTCTGCATATGCTTGGTCACGCTGCTGCTGCTGCTGCTGCTAAGTCACTTCAGTCGTGTCCGACTCTGTACGACCCCATAGATGCCAGCCCAGCAGGCTACCCCATCCCTGGGATTCTCCAGGCAAGGACACTGGAGTGGGTTGCAATTTCCTTCTCCAATGCATGAAAGTGAAAAGTGAAAGGGAAGTCGCTCAGTCGTGTCCAACTCTTAGCGACCCCATGGACTGCAGCCCACCAGGCTCCTCCATCCATGGGATTTTCCAGGCGAGAGGACTGGAGTGGGGTGCCATTGCATTCTCTGATGCTTGGTCATAGAAGGGGCCAAATAACTTCTATGATCAGAAAGGCCAAAATGGCTATTTTCACTTGGAAATATCAAAAATCATCTGTAGAAACTTCTTCCTTAAAATAATCAAGTTAGCTGTTAACATCAACTGATGTACTTGAGGAGGTCTCCAAGCATGACTAAGTACTCTGAAATTTCTAGAAGGCATATCAGCAGGCTTTCATCTACCTTTCCACAGGAGAATCAGCAAGGTCAAGTTTGCTCATGCCTCAAGGAAGTCAGTTTATGAGCTCCTTCTCTGTTTTGAAAATATTTACCTAAAATATTGTTTTTGTAGTTTAAAGAGGGGAGATAAGACTAAATAAACATGAAATCATAAGACTGCAAAATAATATTTATTTCCTTATTTGCTACCAGTGACAGGTTCCCCATATATAATTAACATTAAAATTATATCTTTTTCTCTAAATTGATGTGTTTCTTCTCAATCAGATTTATTTCCATCTTAGAAACTACTAATACCAAGATTTGGCTCTTAAGATTATCTTAACATTTCCTTGTAGTATTCATTGTTGGTAAACTGAACTGTGAGGTAATTTGTGCATGCTCAATTGCTAAATTGTGTCCAACTCTATGCAGCCCAATAGACTGCAGCCTGCCAGGCTCCTCTATCCATGGGATTCTCCAGGCAACAATACTGAAGCAGGTTGCCATTTCCTTCTCCAGGGGATCTTCCCAAATCAGGGATCAAACCCAAGTCTCTTATGACTCCTGCATTGACAGGTGGATTCTTTACCACTAGCACCACTTGGGAAGCTATAGAGGGTGCTTTAAATACTATCCAAGGAAATTATGTCATGTGCTTGCTGTCTTCCTCAAGGAATCCTCAAAATTGCCACAAGTTAATATAAGACCAGTTTTTGCCTTTAAACTAGTATTCATAAAATCTCATTATTCACACCGACAGGTGATTTAAAAAAAACCACAGATGTACTTATGGAATAAAATGGGGTTAAGTACCATCAAAATCAAGTAATTTCTTCCCTCTTGTAACACAAACACTCAGTCCAAGACATGGTTTTATTTCCTGTGTTGTGTAGAATAATGTGAAAAGTGAAATATATCGGCTTAAATTGAAGGAAACCATGGTCTTAATGGAATCATTACAGAAATTGCTCCAGAATGCTACATCCTTCCAGAAATAATAACCCTGTTATGTCAGCAAATTTGGAGTCAGCATGGGTTACCTGCTCCACACAAAGGGCCTGGTCATGTTGGTTAGACCTGCCTGGGTCTTAGCCCAACATGAGCATATACCTTTCAGAAAATGTTTTAAATTCATTAATCAATGTTCTTTGCCTGAATTTTGCTGGCTTTGCTTTTTAACCTACTATTTATATCCTTTTTTAAGATGGCCCATCCCTGTACCAATGCAAATGAGAATTTAAGCATGACAGTTCTATCTAGTAATTAATGGAACATTCTTTGGGCCCAGATGCTATTACCAAAGTCCACCATATGACTGGTGTCCTTTCATTTTTGTTGTTTAGTCACTAAGTCGTGTCCGACTCTTTGAGACCCCATGGACGGTAGCCCACCAGGCTCCTCTGTGCATGGAATTCTCCAGGCAAGAATACTGGAGTGGGTTGCCATTCCCTTCCAGGGGATTTTCCCCACACAGGGACTGAACCCAGGTCTCCACTGCAGGCAAATTTACCATCTGAACCACCAGGGAAGACTGTCCCTCTTGCCTGCATAGAAATAGATGACCATCTTTCCCTGTTTAACATGAGTAAGATGTCTTTAACTCTCAAACAACCATATGAAGCCAGTTTCTCCTGTTTGTGTAGCAATGACCCTGACTTCTGCTTGTATTTGGAAAGGAATGACATAAATATCTTAGATGCTCTTTTATTGGTTATATACACAAACACATTTGTGTGTTTTTGTGTTATCTGTTCCTACTACTGAAAAATGACACTTCTTTAAACCTTGCTGTTTTAACTGTCAGTCTCCCACAAACTGCCAGCAGAGTGACTGGCAGGCAGAACTGTGTGGTTAGTGGAAAAACTTGCTAGAACCCAGTGGAACGAGCAGAACTTTGAGCAACAGCATTTTTATTCTGAAATCAAACAGCCTCTGATGACTTCTCTTTCCTGTCAAGTTCTGGAGGTGTTGGTGTTTCTGTTTTGTCCTGAATTTTTGTGCTTTTCTTACATACACTGCATGTGAAATAGCCTAGTAGACCTCTTTGGGGATCCAGGATTTTGCTAGGTGATACCAAGGGATGGATGTAATTCAGTGACATTTTGTCAGGCTGTTAAAGAATAAATTTTCTTGGCTGTGGTAGGAGGTAATTATTTTGGTTTGTTCATTTCTGACACAGGGGAAGAAAATTGGAGGTTGTTATTTCAACTATTCCAAGATACTCTGTGCTCTGTTTGGCAGAAAGGGGAAAATGCATTTCACTTTTGGAGGAATGAGCAGCTTCTGCTTTTCCCTATGGACTTGATGCACTTCTCAATGCTGTGTACATTTTCTGACAACATCAGTCTCTTTGCGGCTTGGCTTCTTGTTCCTAAAGACATTCTTGATGGATCTCTTTGTCCACTAAACCCTCCTGACATTTAATCTGTAGCACTTTCTGTTAGGGGCTTCCCTGGTGGCTCAGCAGTAAAGAATGCAACGCGGGAGATGCCGGAGACGCGGGTTGAATCCCTGGGCTGGGAAGATCCCTTGGAGCAGGAAATGACAACCCACTCCAGTATTCTTGCCTGGAGAATCTCATGCACAGAGAAGTCTGATGGGCCCTAGTCCATGGGATGGCAAAGAGTCGGACACAACTGAGTGACTAAGCATGCGTGCAGACGTTAAACATCTCCTTATGCAGATGGCTCTAGATAGACAGCTCTGAATGACACATTCAGTAGCCCAGATCCAAGCTGTAAAAGGGCAGGCACTTAATTAAAATCTACCAGAAGAATGTAGTTGTCCATTAGGTACTGGCTGGACCCTTTTTTTAAATTATTAACTAAAATCTTAGCTGTCACCACATTCCTGAAATTGCTCCGAGATAAATAGCAAGAACCAAGATCTCGGCTCATGGGCTGAACTGCACCTGCTGCCTTCTTATCACGTGCTCTCAGAGTCTGGTTCTACAGGGGAGTGGGCTCTGCCAGGGGGTAAGTCTTCATATCCTCCCTTGACTAATGTCTCTCACCTGCACCCTACATGTCTTAACAAGGCTTTGGGTTCATTCATCAGAGACAAAAAATGTTAACACTGTTCTCAAGCAAAGGTTAATTCAAAAATTGTTCAAAATATGTGTTTATCACAGAAACAGACTCACACACTCAGAGACAAATTTTCCTCCACCAGGGAGGAAAAGCGAGGGGACGGGCTAGTTAGGGAGTTTGAGGTCAACTTTTACACACGGCTACATTTAAAATGGATAACCAACAAGGGCCTCCTGTACGGCCCAGGGAACTCTGCTCAATGTTATGCGGCAGCCTGGATGGGAGAGGAGTTTGGTGGAGAATGGGTACATGTATACGAATGGCGGAGTCACTCTACTCTGTACAGGAAACTATCACAACATTGTTAATCAGCTATTCTCCAATAAAATTAAAAGTTTAAATACATATATTTATAAGCATTTGTCATGTGTATTAAAATGAAAGTCACCTGGTAAATGTTTATGGGCTTCTCCATCAGAGAGACAGAATAACTATAACGATTATAACCACAGAAACTTCTGAATTCCTACTGTGTGTTGGCACTGTGTGTTTCCCCAATCACCTCATTTTTTGTAACGCCTCTAGTAAGCAGATTTTTTTAACTCCTGTTTCACAGATGAGTCAACTGAGGCTTGGTTCCTCAATGAATCTTATCAGCCCTGGTGCCCCATGATACCTACACTGATTGTTACAGTGTTCATCCAAATAAATGGTGTAAAAGGCAATTTTATATTAGCAAAGCCTACTCTCAAGCCTGGCATCTCAAGCACCAGAACATGGTGAGGGTTCTACGACTAGCCCAGCCTCCTCCTTTCTTCTCTGTGGGCTGGAGTTCCTTGTCTTAGTCTGCCTGGTGCTGTTGCCTGAGAAACAGCTAAGCTTATCCTCTCTGCTTCCAAAAGTGACTCAACGATCTCAAACCCCTCACTTCTCATCCTTACATCCATGATCACTCTCTAATCTTACTTAACCCTAGCTTCCTCCTCCAGCACCGTCTCCTCCAGAATTCCTTTGCTTGGTAAACACTTTCCCCTATATCCATAATCTATTTTCCGAACAACCTCCATCTTTTCTTCCTACCTAAAGCTGGGTTCTCGCCTACAATCAGTGTCACCGGCTGCCTATCAAGGTATACACTCAATTGCCACACACAAAATACATGTTAGTGACCTCTTGGCATGTAACACAGAGCTTGGCTCATACCAGATGCTTATTGGGTATTTGCTAAATAATGAGTGAAATTCTTTCTGTTTAGTGCACGAAGTTGAATACCTAAAACCATCTAAGGTGAAAAGCTGGACAGATGGTGATCCATGTGCAAAAAGACCAGCTTACCACATAAAGGCTTTCATGGAAAAGCAGTCCCACATCATAAAAGTTTCCACCATGCTTCACTGGGTGTGTCTTGGTCTTCAGCTGCTCCTCCGGGTACCATTGCAAGACACGACCGCCTGGTTGACTGAGCAGGGACACTTTGAGGAGGTAGGAGCCTTGGGGCACCTTGTTCTTGAGACCCCTGATGCACTTCATCTGTATCTGAAGAGGCTGAGGCGACCGACTCTGCTCAACCTAAAGAAAAGACGGGTTTCTTGAATTTCTTGAACGATGCAGGAACTGGGTAAAACCACACAATTAGCCACAATGCATTTCTCAGGGAGGGAAAAAGTAGACAATCATTTTTACTCAACCTGTAATTGTCAGGTATTAGCTGTGATAACAGAGGCGGACTACAGGAGATGTAATTAGGGGGTCAAAAGGCATGCCTACCGATTATGCGAGGGAAAGTTTAGCCAGTTCTTAAGTGTGGTATGTTAATGATCTGTGACATCAGAAACCATTCATCTATTATAATGAGATAGAATGGACAGGAAACTAACACTTCTGAAAACCACACAGCAGGCCTCTTAAGGGATGGGTGAACACGGACAGCAAGCTTGAACGGTGACAGCCCTTACCTCTCTCACTAATCACAGATCATGGGCCCCATTGATGAGTGATGTGCAAAACAGGTCAGACTAACACCTCATCTGATCGAACGCTTGCCTTTAATTTCAACATGAGGTCACCTTGCCCCACAGACTTCAACTGAGAGTCTAAATAAATAAAGGAAGAAGAGCATTTCTATCTGCTTCAGCCTAAAACTTGGCATGAACTGCAGGTAACTAAAAATACGAAAGAAGAATATTTTACAGCACATTTGAATTTCATTGCTTACCTTCAGCTGGAACCAAAGGGCCATTCATTTTTAGTAAATGCTGAAAAGTTGGTACAAACTGATAAGCTGTTTAATGTCCTATTGCTTCAGATTACACAAAAATTAAACTGAGATTATTAATAACTCAAAAGTCATAAAGTCATGTTTTCCACCCTAATAGCCTTAAGGATAATTTGACCTTAAAGAATTCTCTATTACATTGTGCTTTAAGCAAAATTAATGTCATTTTTAGAAACAGGTTACTCTCCTGGCTACCCATGTTGGTAGCACTATCCGTTAATCTGCAGTTAGCAGTAAAGCAGTTTTTAATCCTGCCTAGACTTTATTTTGTGAGAGATAATATATATTTCCATATAGACAGTATGCTTCTGGAATCAAATCACAGTTAAGTAAACAATGAAACTTGCTAAACTTCTGCTTTTTTCATACAAGTCAGACAACCACTATTCAGAATAAGAATTATTTTTTGGTTTAATTATAAAATCTTAATTAACAGTAAAGACTTAACCTTAGCATTTTGGTTGCCAAAAATATTTTAAAAATTAACACCGTGTGAATAAATAAGACAATCTCTTTAAACCTCAAGGCAGGATTACTGATGCAGGCAGACTGAGTTATTAAACACATTCTAAATTAAACGCCTCTATGAATTTTATACTGAAATATATTGTGATAGTTTTGCATGCCAAATGTGACATTTTGTATTTCAGATTCATCTTCTGTAGTAATTTTGGAAATGTCATACAAACAAAGATTTTGTCATTTACCAATGGAATTACTATGCATGGCCGCTTAGCCATCTTTTGCTGGCTCTCGTGGTTGTTTCAAGTCAGCAAGCCATAAAAAATCTTTATCTCTCTGAAACACAGCAATTTGGAAGATAATCGAATGGTGACTAGGGGGCAGAAATGCCAGTCTGAGGAATTATACCACAATCTCTCTTGCATTTACAACCTTCCTCAGAGCCAGTGTCACAGAGGAGAGAGAGGAGATAGAAAATTCATCAAATGTCAAGCCTTGTCTCATTTGCATGGTGGCAAGTCGGCCTCATTGTCTAGGGAGAACCCAGCCTGGCTCCATGGACCCAGTTTCGAGGAATTCCAGTGGCTTCGTGATGGAACCTTTTGGCAATTCTATTTCAGCACAGAACCCTCCTCAAAATGAGTTGTTAAGACTTGCTAGGGACATCCCTGGAGGTCCAATGGTTAAGACCTCACGCTTCTACTGCAGGGGGTATGGGTTCAAGCCCTGGTCGAAGAACCAGGATCCCACATGCCATGGGGCTGGGCCAAAAAGCAAAAGAAATTAATTAATTTTTTAAAGACCTGCTAGAACTCTGTTTATCTAAAGGGTGGGCCCTGCAAGAGGAAAGGCACACCAAGAAAGTGAGTCAATGAAATTGACCTTAGATTTAACTTCTTTACATCAGAGGGGGAAAGTCTCTGGAAACTCACCTTCCAGCATGGCCAAGGCCACACCGCTCCCTTTGATGGGTGGGTTACTTCTGGGAGGATACCGAGCTTGGCTACGCCACCTGCTTCACAAACATTTGGATCTGAAATTACTCCTTGACCTGTAGTTCTGCAGCAGGTATAGTAAGAGGGGAGATGAAAAGAAGAGAAATTGATGATGGCAGATAGTGGAAAAGTCCGCCTTTGATACAACACACAATCTGATGTAGCCCTTGCACGTTTTCTCGGAATAACAAGAGTCAGGGAAACACCACGCCACAGTGGATTCAAGTAGGGAAGTGAGTCATTTTTGAAATGAAACCTATAAAACATGTGACTCTCTGTAAGAGGAGAGCGCGGCAGTCCACTCTGGTACTCTTGACTGGAGAATCTCATGGACGGGGGAGCTTGGCAGGCTACAGTCCCTAGGGTCGCACAGAGTGGGACAGGACTGAGGCGATTTAGCATGCACGCATGCAAGAGTTCCAATTCCTAGGCCAGGAAGATAACCTGGGGAGGAAACGTCAACCCACTCCAGTATTCTTCCTGGGAAATGCCATGGACAGTCGACGGGGTCACAAAGAGTCGGACACGACCTAGCAGCTCAACAACAACGTATGAGCTAAAGGTCTTCCAACAATTAAAAATGACTTGTTTTGGAAAGTACCAGATCCAATACTGATAAAATGTGTTACCACTTCCTTTTCCATCACCACCCCTTCAATCTTGTGAATTATTGGAGAAACCATGGGGAAGAATTATTTAAAGAAGTGAATAGCTGATATGACATAATCTTTTTATTTTTTTTCAATACAATGTCCAGAGATAAAAATCTATCCGTGCATGCTAAATCACTTCATGTCCCACTCTTTGTAACCCCATGGACAGAGGAGCCTGGCAGGCTACAGTCCATGGGATTCTCCAGGCAAGAATATTGGCACGGGTTGCCATTTCCTTCTGCAGGGGATTTTCCTGACCCGGTGATTGAATCTAAGTTTCTTACATCTCCTACATTGGCAGATGGGATCTTTACCATTGTGCCACCTGGGAAGGCTTTGATATCTATGTCTAGCTTCAAAATGTTCCCCAAGTTTTTCCTCCTATTAACATTTACTGGCTTGATTTGAGGTTCTTCTTTATCACACCTTTTTTTTCCTTCTTTCTTTTTGTTTTTCAATCTTCACGATTCCTAACAGCCAGCATTTCCAAATTCATCTGAATTAAGAAGGATCTTGCATTTCACTTCTCCTGGCTTAAGCTTAATTCCATCAGCAGGGCCATCTGTGACAATGACAGCCCCTCCACCAGAGGAATGGCCTTTTTGGATCTCACAGCTGATTTAGTTTCCTGGGATAGAAATGATTCCCCTTAATTTAGTTAGAGCTACATTGACACAAGAGTTCATTAGGACACCCATTTGCTGGCAATTCAATTTCAAATTAAATACACTTTGTTGTAAATTTTATTACTTTTAAACTACTGTATCTATTGTCTGTAATGGCCCTATTATACAGTTATGAAGGTAAACCGATTTCATTAGTAAACATCAGACATGTTCTGTAAACCAAGTGGGACATTTTCCTCAGTTTCTTTCTTTGTTCCCATGGCAAAAAAATGTAAAGCCCTAGTGAAATATCCTAAAAACTTAATCTAAATAATTATATACTGAATTCATGATAATCATCCTAAGGGGGGGTAAGAAAGCAGGGTTCTCAGTTGTAATTTGCGTTCTTTGTAATTAAAGGGTTTCTAAAAATACCTTCCTTCTGCGAAGGCAACGGCACCCCACTCCAGTACTCTTGCCTGGAAAATCCCATGGACGGAGGAGCCTGGTGGGCTGCAGTCCATGGGGTCGCTAAGAGTCGGACACGACTGAGCGACTTCACTTTCATTTTTCACTTTCACGCATTGGAGAAGGAAATGGCACGACTTAGCAGCAGCAGCAGCCAAAATACCTTCCTTAGTTAAAAAAGAATGCGACGCACATCAAAAGGTTAATAAACAGCTTCAAGAGGATGCCAGCTGCTGCTGCTGCTGCTGCTAAGTCGCTTCCATCGTGTCTGACTCTGTGTGACCCCATAGACGGCAGCCCACCAGGTTCCCCCGTCCCTGGGATTCTCCAGGCAAGAACACTGGAGTGGGCTGCCATTTCCTTCTCCAATGCATGAAAGTGAAAAGTGAAAGTGAAGTCACTCAGTCATGTCCGACTCTTCGCGACCCCATGGACTGCAGCCTACCAGGCTCCTCCGCCCATGGGATTTTCCAGGCAAGAGTGCTGGAGTGGGGCGCCATTGTCTGCTCCGTGGATGCCAGCTGCCTGCAGATAAATCTAGTGGTTTGTGGCCCCTGGGAGTCATCACACTCCAGGCCAGGAGCCACACGTCACCTTACGTTTGAGTCAGGACTTGTAGCACAGTGTTCTTTTTTCTCCTGTATACAGCTCTTATTATCAATTTTGTAATTATATAAATATACATGTATGTTTGTGTCCTACATAAAATCTAATTTTATAAAAATATCCCCATCAAAGTCACTCATTAGTCCTCAGCCCAGAGATCAACACTGGCGAAATATCGAGGTCCATTCTTCCAGCTGGGGCTTCCCTGGTGGCTCAGTGGGAAAGAACCCGCCTGCCAATGCAGGAGCCGTGGGTTCAGTCCCTGAAGATCCCCTGGAGAAGGGAATGGTAACCCACTCCAGTATTCTAGACTGGGAAATCCCATGGATAGAGGAGCTTGGCGGGCTACAGTCCGTAGGGTTGCAGAGTCAGACACGACTGAGCAACTGAGCGTGAGAACTCTTCACAGCTAGGTAGCAAGACTCGCTGTTTTTTCTTTTACAAAAAGAGGCTGATGTTGTAAATACTTTGTAACCTGTATTTCTCACTTTGTGCATTATACATATTTTCCAGGAGATTAATTTTTTAAGTACAAATTTTTAGCAATGACTTAGTATTTAATTTTAAGTGTCTACCGTAATTTATTTAAATAATCCCTTGTTATTGGATATTTAGGTTAGTTCAAATTTTCATGACCATAAGTTAGCATATAATTAATTTTCTCTCCAACGTCCCTGGCTATTTGAGGGGAAAGTCCTATCTCTAGAAATGTACATGTAGTAGGTATGCTTGTCTATACCTTATTGAGTATTGGAAGGAAACCTCAGCAATATGTAATCCTGCCCATGTGGCCTATTTTTTCAAGTACTGAATAATATTCCCAGACAGTTGTCAGATGATACTTTATTTTCACTGCTAGTAGGATTAAGAGTTAAGTAAAACGGCAATGAATAAACAGCACTGCTGTGTAACAAGGTTTCTCAGCCTCCGCGCTGTTGACATTTTGAACCACGTAATTCTCTGTTGCCCTGTGCATTATGGAATGTTTAGCAAGATGCTTGTCCTCTGCCCTCTAGATGCTGTTAACAGCTTCCCCCTAGGTCCGGTCATGACAATCAAAAATATCTCCAGTTATTGCTAAATGTCCCCTGGGGGCAAAATTGATCCCCGCTGTGAACCACAGTATTAACTGGTATTTATTTAGTGTTTCTCATGCTCACTCTTTGAAGTGCATTATATTTATTATCTCATTTAACCCTTAAAATAATCCACCAAGTATTATTATTCTTGCTTCACTGATGAGAAGCTGATGCTGAGTAAAGTTCTATCCCTCAACATCCCGTTGGAGGTCACATAGTCAAAGAGGGGGAAGCCCAAGCTTCCACAGGAGACCATCCCCCCCGAGAACTTCTGGACCCGTACCTACCACTCCTGCACCTCCTGAGCTGAGATGCAGGAGCCGAAACTGCCATGTCCCAATCTTAGAAGCCCCTACCCTGGATCAGGGATTTGGATAGTTTCTGAAAGAATGAAATCCCCTCCCCAAACTGTCCTCTATGAACAAAAAGGCACAGATACATCTCAGGAGGAAATAGGGTCATGGGTCTCCCAAACCGGAACCTTAGGGTGAATCAAGCTAGGGGGTAGCCCAGAATTAGTCCACACCAAAAGGAACAAACAAGAAAATAAAACACATTAAATGTACCACTAAGGGAACGTACTTCTCAAATGTTCTGTCGCTCTTTAAACATGACATAGGAATGTATTCACCGAGTCCTTCCCAGTCAAATGTCAAATCCTGCAGGAAAGAAAACAGAAATGGAAAAAAAAAAAAGATATTCAAAATATACTTGAACATCTATGTAAAAGCTGGCTTTTCCAAGACCAGGGTCTGCTGACTCTTAGAGGTTTCGGTTTCAATATGAGCATGGGAATTATACCAATGGTAGCCACCTTACGGATTCAGGTGGCTCAGCGGTAAAGAAGCCACTCGTCAACACAGAAGATGTGAGTTTGATCACTGGGTTGGGAAGATCTCCTGGGGGACAAAAATGGAAACCCACTCCAGTACTCTTGCCTGGGAAATCCCATGGACAGGGGAGCCTGGCAGGCTATAGTCTATGGGGTTGCAAAACAGTCAGACAAGACTTAATGACTAAACAACAAACAATAAGCCACCTTATTACGGAATCTGAATTTTCTGTCTGCTTAGTTACTTTTTGGCCAGAAAGGTAGAGAGAATAGCACATGACATAACCAAAAGAAGGAGAAATGCCTTGGGGATACCAACACAGCTTCTTTGTCTCTATTTCTCTGTTCTCTCTCTCGGTCTCCCTGTCTCTGCCTCTCTGTCTCTCTCTCATATCTCCACCCTTTAATAGTACAATTTAACAAGACAGAAATGGATATGTGGCTAGATATTTAGGATTCTAGCGATATTAATAATTGTGATCATATAATTTATGATTTAATCTGGGACATTCTGAAGTCAAGGGGAGATTTTAATTATTCTAGGACAAGAGGCATAACCCAGAATTCTCCCTTTAAAACTGTAATAATTAGTAATCCCATTAAAACATTCCTCCAGATGTTCTGAGAAGATACCATACAGGCAAATATCAACGTATTGACTGAAAATGAATCAGAGAGAGAGGGAACTCAGGATGGAAGCCGCAGCCCTTTTATAACCTAATCCTGGAAATGACATTCCATCACTTCTACTGTATGCTATCGGTCATACAGATCAATTATCCTTGTACAGTGTCAGAGGGAATTACACAAAGGTATGACTAACAGGCAGTTAAAATTTTCTGGTTTATGTCTGCCACAGCAGGAGACATAAGAGATAGAGTTTCTATCCCTGGGTAGGAAAGATCCCTTGGAAGAGGGCAGGGCAACCCACTCCAGTATTTTCACCTGGAGAATCCCATGGACAGATGGGCATCCATAGGTTTGCAAAGAGGCAGACACAACTGAAGCAACTTAGCACACACGCACGCACGCTTGAATAACAGAAGGCTAGAAGAATGCTTCTACAGTGATTATGAAGTCCAGACAAGTGTTGGGAAGTCCTTGATTAAGCCTCAATATCTGAGAATAACTCTGTGGCTCTCAGCTCTGTTCTCTGGACTCTGGTGTCATCTTCTGGATAGTCCTTCCTTTTTTCATGAAAGGTAGCACGTGCTTACTTCTAAGTGATTTTCTAATCCTGTTTCCTGCCAGTAGAATTTTGTAATTCAAATACCTCTTTTTTTTTTGTCCTCTCTTTGTTCTTTTCAATCAAAGCAGGTGATTTCTCTGCTCATGTAATTCCACCTAGGCTTTGTTGGTCTTCCATTAATCTTAGTGGATTACACCTCATTAGACATTGATGATTTTCCCTATGTTCTTACTTTTTAATGGCATAATGAAGGTTAAATTTTTCTGACTCTGGATGCCCCTTACAAAAATAACATAGTCATTTGTGAATTCCCCTCTTCTAAGGTGTGCCCACTAAGGTATCCAGTCATTTCTTATAATGAAGCTGCCAGCAGAAAATGGCCTTTAGTAAAAGATTGGCACCCATAATGCTCTGCTTCACCGAGTGCTGCTAGAACTAGTCAGGGCAATTGGAATCATGAAAAGTTTATGTATTTTATTTCTGACTTGATTTTTTAAAACATTGAAAATTGAGGTGAGGCTGTCAGTGTGGAATGTTTAGTCAAGGAGTCCCAAACACCATGACCTCATGATTAGTACCCTAAATTCAGCATAATTTAAGTATACTGCCTTAAAGACATAATTTTTGGGGTTTTGTTTTTTTATTTCTCTAAAATAGTCCTGCTTCATTAGTTCTCTCTATTGAACTGATCCAAGAGAGGAAAATATAGTTGGAAAACCTGTTAGTCCACTTAAGAACATGTTTTTAAAACATAAATCTCAAGAGGGAAGGATTAGACACCGGAGTCTCTTATGCATACTCTCTGTTTGAACCGTCTTCATAGATATTTCCTGCTTGTGAAAGAAAAATTTAAACAGATATAAAATGATTGTCATGTGGTCATAGTAATACTTTAAAGGCTCTTCATCATCTTAGCAAATTTGTTGTATCTGTGAAGTCTTATTGAACAATAAAATGGGATGGAGTCATAGCTAATAATTTTTTTAACCTAAACTAATATATATTTTTTCTGAAAAGAACCTGAAGCCTTGAATCTAATATATGTATTAGATTTAATATATAATATTATGATATATATATTAGATTCAAGGCTTCAGGTTCTTTTCAGAAAATCTTGATCAACCTGTGATACATTTTTACATGAAATATATATATATACACATAAATATTTTAAAGTTGAAAGGCCTTTAAATATGAATTATTCAATTCATTATGTACATTTTCTTCTTTCATATTCACAAAAGTTGATGATGTAAATTTTAGCCCACACTAAATACCTCAGGAATATCAGAGCTAAGAGGAGGCAACAAGAGGAAAAACACATTTTAGATGCCGAAAAGCCACTTACCAGGCAGTCTTTTTACCATCAAAAAGACTTTTTTACTTCATTTCCTGAAATGAAGGTACTTAATATAAAGGAAAGACAAGTGTTTGGAGAAGCTTATTTTAGCATTAATAAATTTATAGTTTTTTTCTATTAGCAGTATATTTATGGGGATTTTCAAGCATGCTTGTTCTTTTTTTGACTCTATAACTGTCTCTCCCTTTGCATTGAGGTCATTCATCTTAAGGTTTCATGATCATTGTGTATTATCTTCATTAACAATTCCTTCAGGAAGGAGGTTGGTGGGTTACAGTCCCCCAGCCATGGACAGAGGAGCCTAGAGGGTTAGTCCATGGGGTTGCAGAGTCAGACATGCGTGTGTGTGTATTTGAAAATGTAAACCAAAGGCATTAAAGCAAAATTAACATGCAAAATGCACTCAATAAGCTCCTTGGCTTCCAATTCATTACATAATAATCTCATCAGATCTAGGACAGCAGAATCACAGAAAAAGGAATGTCCACAGTTGTATTTCTTCAAAAATAATTAATTAATTCAACTTTATTGATCATCCTCTTGGGACACGGAGTGAAATTTTAAGCAATAATTCAAATGCTCCCAGCTCATTCATCTTTGTTAGCTGAACTGTCAGAAGTTGTGAGAACTATTATTAATCCCTGTTTTACAGACTGAAAACGAAAAGCTAAGTCATAGAGATGTTAACTTGCTCAAGATGACTTAGTAGGACGTGGAATCACTGAGATTCGAACTCCAAGCTGTCCGCCCCCAGACCTCTGCTCTCACCTGCATGTCACACCTCCCACTTTTATGTCATATCACCAAGTGTCATTTCTAAAAACCTCTCCTAACAGAAAAGGAATCCAGAAGCTAAGCTTTAAAAACAAAAACAGCACACTAATAATAACTGACTTCTATATAGCACTTTATTCAAAAAACACTTACAGAAACTTTTTCGCATTTCTCTTTCACAACATTACGAAGGAAGAAGGCAAGGATCGTCCCCTTTGTTTTCCAGATAAGAACACTGAGCTACAGAACATCTTCAAACAGGCTGTGCTTAAGATCACACAAGTGGAACGTGATGTAGCAGGATTCCCAGTCAAGCACGTTCTTTTGTAACTTGGTGAATTTCTTTCTTCTGTTTTTATCACACGGCAGAGAGCCCACTTGTCTGGCTTATAGTTTTGAAAACAATAGACTAAATGTCTTCAACTGTTTTACCTAAAGATATTTTGACTGATTCCTACATGCGTTCCTATTTTTCTGGTTAATCCACATCTTTCTTCAATCTAGAGGTACAGGGAGCGCCTCACAGAGACCAGCCATTCCCTTCCAGGAATCAAGCCCGGGATGGCTCAGCTATCACTGCCTCAGGTGGTACACTAAAGATGGATAAAAACAGAGCCAGCTATCATCCAAGGAAACAGACCACCCAAGAACTGACATTCACAATTCATCTGTATAAGTTCGTCTTGAAAAATTAACTCATTGCTAAAATCACAAGGCCAGTAATTCTTGTGTCTGTTGACTATTGGACTCATAAATGCATCTGGTAAAGAATCCGTCTGCAGTGTGGGAGACGTGGGTTCAATCCCTGGGTTAGGAAGATCCCCTGGAGGAGGACATGGCTACCTACTAATATTCTGGCCTGGAGAATTTCAAGGACACAGTCCATGGGGTTGCAAAGAGTCGGACACGACTGAGCGACTTTCACTTCACTTCACTTCACTTCATAAAGTAAAGCAAAATTTAAAGAGCAAACACAGTACCTTATCTCTCGGAGTCAGCTGCTACTGTATTATTGCTGAGATATCCCAGACTTTTCTCTCTGCTCTGTAATTTCCTGAACTTTCTTTTACCTACGCTGCCTCCAGATGTGGTCTGACCTAAACTGCCCAATCCCTTTGGCAAGCTCAAAAACCAACCAAACTTTCTCCTCCTGCTTGAACAACATTAGTATTATACTATGAGATTTCCTCCTGTTTATGTTCAACCTCTAGTGTATAGCTAGTCAACAACAAGTCTCAGCTATTTTTCTCCAATATTTCCTTCATTCATTACCTCTTTGACACTGGAAATGGGAAATGCAAACAGAAAAATTATGTTCCAAACTTTATCCGTCTCCCATCACTGTTTCCCTAAATGTGTTTCCATTCTTTAATGATTTCCTCTCAATCAAGGAAAAGTAAATAAGAAGTCAAAGGAGAAACTGAAAAATATGTTGAACTAAATGATAAAATATAACATCTCTAAATTAATAGAATACAGCCAAGAAACACAGAGAACATTTACAGCATTCAAAGTCTACATTGTAGTGAAGATATATAAAGTCAATGATGTATGCTTTTATCTTAAGACATTTAAGAAAAAAAGCAAATTACCCCCAAAGTAAGCAAATGCAGGTGTACTCAAGAGTTTGATTCCTTTTTTGATGTTTGACTATTAACAAGACCCAGCCCCCACCCCAAGCTCCTCTTCTACTCCAGACATTTCCCACTTCAGTGTCAATAGCAAGTTGAAATCATTCAAGCACCTGCTGCTCATGGAAACTTCAACCTGACCCCACCATCTAACCACAGTAAAAGCCAAACTGTCTCCACCCTCTGCTCTCTCAAGTCACTTGTAAGCCTGAGCTGCTCTTCCCAAAAAGCATCATTACATGAGTAATAAGCCTTGTCATATCCTCTGTTTCCAGGTTTTTTTTTTAAATTTTAAATATTTTTTAATTGAAGTGTAGCTAACTTACAATGGTGTGTTAGCTTCAAGTGTACAGCAATATACAGCTATACATACAATATGCATCTACTTTTTTCAGATTCTGTTCCTTATAGGTTATTATAAAATTTAACTAGAGTTCTCTCTGCAATATAGTAGCTCTTTGTTGGTTATCTGTTATATATTATAGTAGTGTGTCTGTCTTAATACCAGACTCCTAATTTATCCTTCTCCTGCCTTTCCCCTTGGTAACCATAAGTTTTTTTTTTTTTTCTATTTGCTGTGGGTTTATTTCTCTTTTGTGTATAAGTTCAGTTTTTAAGAGTCCACATATAAGCAATATCATACAATATTTGTCTTTCTTTGGCTGGCTTATTTAGGGTGAAAATCTCAAAATTCATCCAGGTTGCTGCAGTTGCCATTATTTCATTCTTTTCTGTGGCTGAGTAATACTCCATGCTGCATATGGACTACATCTTTTTTGTCTGTTCCTCTGTTGATGGGCATTTAAGCTGCTTCCATGTCTTGGCCATTGTAAATATTGTTGCAATAAGTATTGGGGTACATATATCTTTTTAAATTATGGTTTGCTATGGCTATATGCCAGGAGTGGGATTACTGGATCATATGGCAGCTTTAGTTTTCTAAGGAACCTCCATCCTCTTGGTGTGTGTGTGGCATCATCAGCCTTTCTGGATGAAGTAAATTTGGGATGGGAGTTGGGATACTTTGCACATCATGGGGTGATACAATAACAGGAAATAACAAAGATAAAGAAAGCAATCAGTTAAAGAGAAACTGAATAAGTAATAGACAAAACCAAAACAAATAAAAAAAACTAGTTCTTGAAAATATTATGAAAATAAGGAAAAGGAGCAAACAATTGGTCCAAAATGGTGTATGAAGAAAAGTTGGGCAAGACTGAGGAACTAAGCACAACACAACGGCGATGAAGAAAAGTGCTAATCGCTCAGTCGTGTCTGACTCTTGTGACCCCATGGACTGCAGCCCGCCAGGCTCCTCTGTCCACGGAATACTCCAGGCAAGAATACTGAAGTGGGTAGCCATTTCCTTCTCCAGAGGATCTTCCTGACTCAGGGATTAAACCTGCGTCTCCTACCTTGCAGGCGATTCTTTACCATCTGAGCTACCAGGGAAGTGTTGTCTAAAGAAAATAGGGAATTTAAAAAGGAGGGTAGAGTGATAACCGCAATAAGGAAGGATGAGTTAGTTTTACCATCAAGGACACCTCTTCCCCTGGAAAATTGCTTTGCCTTTTTCTTTATTTTACAATATAATATACACATTGAATCAAAATCACTTTCATCAAATTAGTCAATGCTTCTTTTATGGAATCATACTATTTAATTCAGTGTTTCTTAATTGTGGAGGGAGTGACATCCCCTGACACCATCACATCACCACCATCAAAGCAGCGTTTCAGAATCACCTATAACGCTATTCAAACAATATTCCCCTGGTATTTTCATATTGATCACGCTGTCATCTCTTATACTGGCAAGCTTCTCTCCCTGAGGGACAGTTAGTGTGGAAAGTGACCCTCTGTTAGCAATGCAAGAAAGTCTGTTCACTTTCAAGCTCTGTTGAAATCATATTATTATTGTTTAGTTAGTAAGCTGTGCCCAACTCTTTGCAACCCCATGGACTGTAGCCCACCAGGCTCTTCTGTCTATGGGATTCTCCAAAAAGGCAAAAATACTGGAGTGGGTTGCCATTCTCTTCTCCAGGGGATCTTCCCCACCCAGGGATCAAACCCAGATCTCCTGCATTGCAGGCAGATTATTTATCACTGAGCCACCAGGGAAGCACCCCTGGAAGGTTGAAATCAGGCAGTCCATCAGAAGAGAGATTTTGGCAGCCTAAAGGGAAGATACAATTCTCTTCTCTTACCTTGAAGTTCTGAAAAGGTAACCCTAGGTATTAATATTCCTAACTGTTAGTTAAGAGGGTACATGCAGGGCTTTAACCCATGGGCTTCCACATTTCTGTATTCATTTTCAGTCTTTCCACCATAGAAATGTGTGGGAGATGGCTATTAGAGCCATTTGCTCTGCCTGGGGGCTAATTACTCTATTTGGTTCATTTTTGAAAATATTATATTACATCCAAAGGCAAGAAAATTGATGGAGGCTTGTTTCAGGTTTGCTTATGTAATTTTGCACAGATTAAATTAGTTAATCAGAAATTATGCTGGCTAAAATAGATCTGTGGTTTCTAAATCTACAGTGGAAAATTGCTTTTTAAAAAATAATTTAAGCGGCATGCTATTTAAATATATTTCCATCAGTTCTCTCAAATGTGAGACTCAAGTTGTAACAACCCTAAAGGAAAGTCATGGAGGAGTGTAAGAATCCATGGATACAAGGTTTGGAAAGAGTATGCACCTGTGACCTCCTCCAGCAAAATGCTACGGTATCTACCAGAAAGAATGGAAGGAAAGAAAATTTGAGAAGTCAAGGAAAGGGTACAGGGGCACCTGAGAATTCTGGGAGAAAAATGAGAAAAGAATAACAGGCTTGCTGCTTCAGTTTCCTCACCTAAAACATGAGAATCATCACACCTATCTGCCATGGTTTATGTTAAAAAAAAAAAAAAAAAAAGAATCAAAAACCTGACCCAATGCCTGGTACTCAATACAGTTAATTTCAATATATTTTAAAAACTAATATCATTTAACATCATGTCCATGTTCATATTTCCTTGCTTATCCTGAAACCATGAACAGAGGAGCCTGGTGGGCTATATACAGTCCAGACAGTCAGATATTATTGAGCAACTGAGCGCGACCACACTCCAAAACATCCTTGGGGGAAATTTTGTGCTGGTGTTTCTTGAGAGAACTTATTAGTGAGTAAATTTTAAAACCCTAAAAATGAAAACTAACAATGAAAAATGAAAATAAATTCAAAATTTTTTTCTGAAAATATCCCATCAACTATGGCCAGAGCTCACAGATAGATTGAATGAATTAACTCTACCATGGGGGGGGAGGGGGACTAATATCATTTAACATCATGTCCATGTTCATATTTCCTTGCTTATCCTGAAACCATGAACAGAGGAGCCTGGTGGGCTATATACAGTCCAGACAGTCAGATATTATTGAGCAACTGAGCGCGACCACACTCCAAAACATCCTTGGGGGAAATTTTGTGCTGGTGTTTCTTGAGAGAACTTATTAGTGAGTAAATTTTAAAACCCTAAAAATGAAAACTAACAATGAAAAATGAAAATAAATTCAAAATTTTTTTCTGAAAATATCCCATCAACTATGGCCAGAGCTCACAGATAGATTGAATGAATTAACTCTACCATGGGGGGGGAGGGGGGGGGAAGATGTCATAATTTTACCACTCCAGTGAAAATTTTTAAAAAGCAATTCAATCTGAGTGAAAGGTAATCAGGAACTCTTATACTACTTTTATAACTTCCTATAAATTAAATAGGAAATGCTGGCTGATATTTTATAGGTGTTGTCTTCCCTCATTTACAATTACTGTATTATAAATGTAGCTGGGGAATAGGAATTCATGATCTTAGCAAGATACTGTTTTTAAAGTCATAACCTCTCAAAATTGTATATGAGAATTAAATGTTATTATATATAAAGTGCTTAGAACAATACCTGGCACATGGTGAGTGCTACTGAAGTATAATCTTCTTCATTAGAAGATGAAGAAAAGTCTTAAGTTTAATATGAATAAAATCTCCTAGCATGTTTGTGCTAAATTTATCCATTCTGACTCCTTCTCCAGAGATTATGAGTTAGTAGGTCTGTGTGGGTACCCAGGAATGCACATTCTAATTAGCACCTCAAGTATCCTAAGAGAGATTGATGGACCACATTTAAACAACCAGTGACATTGAGTCTTATCTGAAAAGCACTGGAGATAACAATAAGAGAGTCTTGATGTGTCATAAAAATAAAACAGATACTAAAATATAAGAAAAGTAAATAGCCAAATAAAGAGGAAGTCAATGGACAGTCTTAGCAACTATTCTCCAATAAAAATGTTTTAAAAGGGGCAGTCTTGAAGGTCTAAGTATATAGTGACCCTTGAACCACATGAGTTTGAACTGCTCAAGTTCACTTATATGCAGATTCTTTTTTCAATAAATACATCCTACACGATCAAAGGTTGATTGAATCCTAGGCTATGAAATCAGTGATAAAAAGGTGAACTATAAATTTATCCATGAATCTTCCACTTCTTGGGGGTCCCCTAACCCTCACATGATTCAAGGGTCAACTGTACTAGAAAACAGGGATAGAGAGAAAGATATAAAATACAAAATTCTCTGTGTGTGCAAATGAGGTAATCTATTCCCTTATAGATGGGGTCTCACAGCACAAACCTTTGAAAACTTAAGTAACCATAAGAGGGTAAAAGGAAATCAACCCTGAATATTCATTGGAAGGACTGGTGCTGAAGCTGAAGTTCCAATACTTTGGTCACCTGATGTGAAGAGCTGACTCACTGGAAAAGACTCTGATGATGGGAAAGATTGAGGGCAGGAGGAGAAGGGGACAACAGAGGATAAGATGGTAGGATGGCATCACTGACTCAATGGACATGAATTTGAGCAAACTCTGGGAGATAGTGGAAGACAGGGAAGTTTGGCATGCTGCAGTCCATGAGGTCACAAAAAGTCAGACACGACTTAGCGACTGAACAACCAACAGTGAAAGGGCAATGAAAAAATAATCCTGTAAAAAATTAATATTTTTTCTTTCAAGAAACCATAAAATGAATTGCTTTTATGAGTGAGGCTACTTTTCAAGAAATCGTGATTTGTCATCTTGGAACTGAGAAATTGGCTTCGGAAAAAAAAATATTTATATATATAGCAGGATTTATCCTTTTAATGTTCATTTATATGGGAATTGCAAGGTAGAGTACGATATTTTTCTTCAGACTATTGCTTCAAAATCAATTGAAGACAGACAAATGATATTTAATGACTAAACGTTTATAGATGTGGACAAGGATTAACAAGCAATGTGTGCTTGGTCATGTCTGACTCTTTTCCACCCCATGGACTATATCTCTCTAGGCTCCTCTGTCCATGGAATTTTCCAGACAAGAATACTGGAGCAGTTTGCCACTTCCTTGTCCAGGGGATCTTCCTGGCCCAGGGACAGAACCCCCATCTCTTATGTCTCCTGCATTGGCAGGAAGATTCTTTACCAGGAGCACAGCCTGGGAAGCCCCTGAATATGTATGAAAGAAAGTGAAAGTCGCTCAGTCGTGTCTGACTCTTTGTGAACCCATGGACTTAGACCATGGAATTCTCCAGGCCAGAATACTGGAGTGGGTAGCCTTTCCCTTTTCCAGGGGATCTTTCCAACCCAGGGATTCAGCTGAGGTCTCCACACTGCAGATGGATTCTTTATCAGCTGAGCCACAAGGGAAGTCCAACAATACTGGAGCGGGTAACCTATCCCTTCTCCAGTGGACATTCTTGACCCAGGAATCGAATCAGGTCTCCTGCATCACAGGCAGATTCTTTACCAACTGAGCTATGAGGGAAGCCCATGGACACGTATCAGTTCAGTCCAGTTCAGTCGCATCTGACTCTTTGTGACCCCATGAATTGCAGCACGCCAGGCCTCCCTGTCCATCCCCAACTCCCGGAGTTCACTCAGACTCATATCCATCGAATCGGTGATTCCATCCAGCCATCTCATCCTCTGTTGGCCCCTTCTCCTCTTGCCCCCAATCCCTCCCAGCATCAGGGTCTTTTTCAATGAGTCAACACTTCGCATGAGATGGCCAAAGTACTGGAGTTTCAGCTTCAGCATCATTCCTTCCAATGAACACCCAGGACTAATCTCCTTTAGAATGGACTGGTTGGATCTCCTTGCAGTCCAAGGGACTCTCAAGAGTCTTCTCCAACACCACAGTTCAAAAGCATCAATTCTTTGGCACTCAGCTTTCATCACAGTCCAACTCTCACATCCATACATGACCACTGGAAAAACATAGCCTTGACTAGACGGACCTTTGTTGACAAAGTAATGTCCCTGCTTTTCAACATGCTATCTATGTTGGTCATAACTTTTCTTCCAAGGAGTAAGTGTCTTTTAATTTCATGGCTGCAATCACCATCTGCAGTGATTTTGGAGCCCCCAAAAATAAAGTCTAACACTGTTTCCACTGTTTCCCCATCTATTTCCCATGAAGTGATGGGGTCAGATGCCATGATCTTCATTTTCTGAATGTCAAGCTTTAAGCCAACTTTTCCACTCTCCTCTTTTACTTTCACCAAGAGGCTTTTTAGTTCCTCTTCACCTTCTGCTATGAGGGTGGTGTCATTTGCATATCTGTGGTTATTGATATTTCTCACAGCAATCTTGATTCTAGCTTGTGCTTCTTCCAGCCCAGCGTTTCTCATGATGTACTCTGCATAGAAGTTAAATAAGCAGGGTGACAATATACAGCCTTGACGTACTCCTTTTCCTATTTGGAACCAGTCTGTTGTTCCATGTCCAGTTCTAACTGTTGCTTCCTGACCTGCATACAGATTTCTCAAGAGGCAGGTCAGGTGGTCTGGTATGCCCATCTCTTTCAGAATTTTCCACAGTTTATTGTGATCCACACAGTCAAAGGCTTTGGCATAGTCAATAAAGCAGAAATAGATGTTTTTCTGGAACTCTCTTGCTTTTTCCATGATCCAACAGATGGTAGGTCTGGTATGCCCATCTCTTTCAGAATTTTCCACAGTTTATTGTGATCCACACAGTCAAAGGCTTTGGCATAGTCAATAACGCAGAAATAGATGTTTTCCTGGAACTCTCTTGCTTTTTCGATGATCCAGCAGATGTTGGCAATTTGATCTCTGGTTCCTCTGCCTTTTCTAAAACCAGCTTGAACATCTGGAAGTTCACGGTTCACGTATTGCTCACATCTTTATCAGTTCAGTCACTCAGTCATGTCCGACTCTTTGCAACCCCATGGACTGCAGCATGCCAAGCCTCCCTGTCCATCACCAACTCCCAGAGTTTACCCATATCTTTATGGAGCCCACCAAAGCCAGTGGGGAGGAGACTCCCCCAGAGATCCCTGCATCTCAGGCCTGCAGCTCTTGGCACACGTCCCAGCCACTCGTCCTTCCAGACCCAAACGACCCGCCCTGGCCCATCAGGACAAGAGGGTGGCCAGAGCAGATGGCCCTGCCCTTCCTCAGTGTCCAGTCTATGGAACAGAGATTAGGCTCATAGCGAGGGGAAGCAAGGCCGGCCAGGCCGGGGCTGAGCACTTTCTTCCTCTATGAGAACGGTAACTCATTTCCAGGCCCAGCACAGTAGGAGATGCCCCAGCCCCATCTCTCAGGAGGCGGGGAAGGCCACTGAGATTTGGGCAGCAGCTGCCCGGGATCCAGAATCCAGAGGCACTGTTCTCAAATCCTGTCCCCATGCCTTCGCACTCCTGGACAGGTCACTTAATATCTCTGAACCTCAGAGTCCTCCATCTGCAATGTGGGACTACCCCAGCCCCTCACCCCAGGAGGATTAAACAGGGTAACACTTAAAGAGAGAGACCAGTCCGCCGAGCTTCCAGGCTGGGGTCAATGCCTGCTCTCCACATGCCCTCCGTGTGCCTGGTCTGGCAGGGATGCTGGTAGGCCAGTTGGCACTTCCCTCCAAAAGGCCCTTCCTCCTCTTCCTCCTCACTGGTCTCCCTCTTGCCTATATCTTTTTCCATCTTGAAATTTTTTTTTTTTTTTTCCACCTCCAGGCAAGTGGGATCTTAGTTTCCCAGCCAGGGATTGAACCCATGCTCCTCTGCAGTGAAAACGTACAGTCCTAACCACTAGACTGCCAGGGAAGTCCCCTCTTGAAATTCTCATTTTTGAACAAAGGGCCCTAACTTTTCCTTTGGCATTGAGCCCCACCAGTTCTGTCACTGCAGAGGCCCCACTGGGCCACATCCTCCTGCTCTGAACCCTCATCACACTCAGAATAAAATCCCAACTCCTTTCTGTACCCACAGGCCCTGGCCATCTGGTCCCTGCATCTTTGCTGACCTCATGTCCCTCGTCCACGTGACTCTAGCTACAGTCCCTGCCTCCCATCCCTTCCACATTCCGGGTTCACCTGTCTCAGGGTCCTCACCCTGGCTGTTCCCTCCGCCCGGAATGCCCTTTCCTCGGATCTCCACATGCCGGCTGCTGCTCAGAGGGGCCTTCCTGACCAACCAGCTAAAGCCAGCTAAAGCAGTGGTCCCCTCCCCGTCATGGGCTCCACACTCCACTGCGGAAGTGATCCGTCTCCTTGTTTACATGTTAGTGGTCTGTCTCCCCACCCACACCCTGCTCACTTAGAATGTCAACAACAGGAGAGCGGGGTCACCGTGGGCCACAGTTGCTGGTCCCTGCTGCCCCCCACTCCCTAAGGGAAAGCCCACCCTGGAGAAGGAGCTCCACAAACAGCTGCTGAGTGAGCACAGAACCCGGATGGGAAGTGATGCTAGACTCCGTGCCTAGCAGGATGCTCTCTGCTGCGCTGAGAAAGCCCCCTGCCCCCTCCCCGCTGAGATCAGCGCCATCCTTCCCAGGCAGGCAGCCCCGGCAGTGCCAGCCCCTCCCACTCAGGCTAGCCCATCCTCCAGGGACAATGTACAAAGGGTCACTTCAGCTCCATCTCCAGCCCAGAAGGCCTGAGAGTGGGGGAGGGAAGGGGAAGGGAGGGGAGGGGAGGGGAGGGAAGGGAGGGTCTGCCCCACCCCTTCTCTGTC
>SJXQ01008660.1:360833-376894 GCA_006408695.1 Aepyceros melampus
CCTCCTGCGTCTCCTCTTCTGCTGCACAACCAGCAGCGGTTCTCCAAGCGCCCACCACTTCACACCTTGCCTCCACACGCTTTTGCACGGGGCTCGCGGCGGCCTCCGCGTCCTTCCCGCCATTTCAGGGCCGTGGGCTTCCGGCTTCCGCTCATGTGAGCCCCTCTAGCAACCACTTCCGCCTGTGTGTAAGCGCGTCCGGGTGTGCAGCGGCCTTGCTGCGGACCAGCGGCGAGGGCACCGGGAGGGCAGTGAGCTGCCTCCCGGCTAGGCGCCCACAGGTTCTCAAGAGCAGCCCCAAGGGCCTTTGGAGCCCTCTCCCGCTGTTCTTCCTAGTTCGGGTACTCCTCGCCCACTTTGTCTGTTCTTGCTAAGCAGCCAATCTTCCCCAACATTTACTTGAGCAGGACCCTCTCCTCTCTGAACACCTGATGGCTCCCACTTGCTTTCAGCTTAAGCTCAGTTCTTGGGCAGAAAAGGAGGCCTTCGTGGCCTAGACCCTCTGCCATTTACTTCTGCCGGTTAGTTCCCTCTAAGCCCCCAAATGAGCAAACTCTTGTCTGCAAGGGTGACATAGTCAATATTTTAGGCTTTGTTGCTCATAGGGTCTCTGTCTCAACTACTCTACTCTGCCGTTGTGGCATACAATCAACCATAGATATTGTGTACAGGAATGAGTATGACTGTGTTCTAAGAAAACTTTATTTAGGGACACTCAAGGTAAACCATTATTCTTTTGATGTTTTTACTCCAACCACTTGGAAATGTAAAAACCATTCCTAGCTGGCACTACTCTTAAAAAAAAAAGAAAGAAAGAAACTTTAGTCAACCAGTCTTGCCCAACTCTTTATGATCCCATGGACTGTAACCGGGCTTCTCTGTCCTTCGGATTTCCCAGACAAGAATAGTGGAGTGGGTCACCATGCCCTCCTCCAGGGGATCTTCCTGACCCAGAGATCAATCATGAGTCTCCTGTGTCTCCTGCACTGCAGGCGGATTCTTTACCCGCTGAGCCATCAGGGAGCCATACTATGCCTTATGTATCATCTCCATGACTCACCTGCTGCAGTTACCCTGTCACTAGTCCTTCCCCCAGATCCCAACTATTCTACCCTGAAGATATGTCTTGAGACTTCTCTGTTGGTTCATTGGCTAATACTCTGTGTTCCGAATGAAGGGGGCTGAGGTTCGATTACAGGTCAGGGAACTAGATTCCATGTTTCACAAATGAGTTCTCACGCTGCAACTAAAGATCCCACATGCTGCAACTAAGACCAGGTGCAGTCAAATAAATAAAGTGCATTGCAACAAGTGACAACTAAGTAATGTTAAAAAAAAAAGTCAGCCTCCACTTCTCCCCCACTTGCCTTGCTAGCAGACGCTCCACCCTTGTTGCTCAACTCCTACAGAGTCCTCACTACTGTTCACACACACTCACCTCCACCTTGCCGTGGCCATCACTCCACCTCTGCCTGGAGATTCCTGCCATCTGGAAAGGACCCTCTCAGAGACACTTTTCCATGCCTGGCCATGTTCTGCAGGAGAATCTTCTCCCACAGCCTCCTGCAACACTGTGGACATCCCTCAGCCCAAAAGAGAAGCTCTGTTGCAGGTCTGGCTCCCCCAGCGAACTTGTCCAGAAACCTGGATGCTGGCCCAGCACCAAGCTGGGCACAAAATATCACATCCCTCACCTTTCACAGCTCCCAGCAAAGGGGAGGAGGTGAAGTGACATGCCCTGGGCTCAAGTTCAGGTTTATGGGGCTTTCTCAGTTTTCACTCTCTTTGCCAGGATGCTCCTGGTGGGTGGTCCATAGCCTTCATCTGTCACCTAATGTGTGCTCTTTCTGCCCCTGACAAGTGCTGGCGCCCTGCAAGACCAGGAGCCCCACAATTCCAAATCAAGGCCTGAGCCACAAATATGCCTTTGTCCTTTGAAATCATTTAATTGATTTGGGTGGGTAGAGAATAATTTCACACAGTGCAAATCTGAAAATTATTGAAGGATGGCCAGTGGGAAGGAAGCTTCCTAGCCCCAGCCCAGCCTCCCAGATCCCCTCTATGTAAGGATTGTACCCTTGTGACACTTTTTTTTTTTTTGATGCAGCTCATTTGATGTGAAGCCATTTTGCTGTGACCTAAAAACTAATTCATTACATTTGTAGCTAGACTCCTTTTTTTTTTAAACGATGTGCAAAATAAATGTGGTCATCTATCATTGAGTCCCCAGGCCCTCCCTGTGGGGCTGAGTGAGAGATAAGGGTGTAGGCAGGTCACTGCATGGTAGAAACTGGGATCAGGAACCAGAGACATCTGGCTTCAGTCTGAGTTTTTGTGTCAATGACTTAAACCTCAGTTTCCTCATCTGTAAAATGGGAATAAGGACGTTTCCTTCATAAAGCCACTCAAAGGGGCTTCCCTCATGTCTCAGTGGTAAAGAATCACCTGCCAATGCAGGAGACACAGGTTCTATCCCTGGTGCAGGAAGATTCCCATATGCCGTGGAGCAGCTAAGCCCATGCACCACAACTATTGCTCCTGTGTTCTAGAGCCTGGAGCCACAACTACCAAAGCGTGATCCGAAATAAGACATGCCACCACAATGAGAAGCCTGTACAACCCAGAGTAGCCTCGGCTTGCCACAGAGAAAGCCCACGTGCAGCAACGAAGATCAAGCACAACCAAAAATAAATAAATAAAAAATAATTTTTAAAGAAGATCACGCATGCTGCAATGAATATCAAAGATCCCACACGCTGCAACTAAGACCTAGTGCAGCCAAAGAAATAAATAAAAGAGACCTGGGCTCTAATCAGCTTCTCTACCTGTTATACTCATGTCACTGCACTAAGCCTCCATTTCCTCATCCAGAAAATGGGAATGATCGCTGCCCAGTCATCACATTGATATCAGTGGAACCTGGACAGTTCCATCCTCTCCCTCCCACTTGCTCACTTCCTCTCCTGTCTCCACACCATCCAAGGGGGTGTGGGGGAGGCAGAGGCTTGGTAAGTGCTCCTCCCTCCCCACCCTTCCCACGGGGCCAGGCCACCTGACAAGGAGGCTTGGGAGCCTGGAGCTGAGAGAGGTCTGGGTACAAGATTATCTATCCCAAGACAGGTGTCGCTTTACAGATCCGCTGTCCCCTTTCACCTGGGGCCTGTTTGGCTCCAGGAACGATTGCTAGGTCTGTTATCCATTTTGGCAGCTGCTGCCTGACCGGTGGGAGCTTTATTCCATGCCTCCTTCACTTGGCCCTAGGTATCCAGGTGAGAAGTCCCCTGAGCCATGATGAGGCCCAAACACCTGTCTTGCCAAGGCTCCTCAGGGGCCAGGAGCCTAGTGATGCCATAGGCAGTGTGAGCTGGCTCAGAGCTATGGCTTAGGGAATTCCCTGGCTGTCCGGTGGTTGGGACTGAGCCTGCAAGCCTCACAGTGGTACAGCCAAAGAAAAAAGAAGCTTCAGCTTATTCATCTGTGTAATGGGCATGAGGTGGCCGCCTGAGAGCCTGTGGGTTAGCAGCAGCAGCAGGATGTTCGTCTCCTTCCTTCCTCATCACCTGCCACATGAAGTCACCAGACTGGCTCTCCTACCCTCCCCTACATGCACCCCCTTCATTCATTCATTCATTCATTACTGAGCCCCTCTCCCAAGCACACAGCAAGCAGCTCTCTGAAATGCTTGCAGTTTCTCCAGCCTTCCTTGTCTCTATGCCTTGACATATAATAGTCCTGCCTGGAGAACCTTTCTGAAAAAACTCCTACTCGTCCTTCAAGACCCATCCAACGTAACCCCTAACCCTGAAAGCCACTCTGGTTCCCAGAGGCCTTGCTTATGTCTGATTTGGAGAGTTTCCATCTCAAGGCCTCTGGTGCTACCAGACTCTGCCTGCAATGCCCTCCCCAGCCTCATCTCTAAGTATTTATTCCACCCATCCAGTCCTCTAGGGTGAGGTTACAAATGCTTCCTCTCCGTGGAATCTTCTCTGACTTCCCCTTCCTGAAGTTCACCTTCATGGCCTACTACTGGTGTCCAGGGCCCTCTGAGGCCTCTCAGCACTGCCTGTCTGATATTCTGACCTCCATGATGGCCTCCTGCTGAGCTCTTAGGGCATAAAAATGAGATGGGTCACCCTGCTCAGTACAGGGGGACAGAGAGCCCCACAGCAGGGAGTCTAGTCTTGTCTGGACCAAATGCTGCTGGTCAGACCCTCTTTGCCTGGGTGACTTTGGATAAGCCCCCTTTCTCTCTGCAAACCTCAGTTTCCATACTTGTCAAGCAGAGGGGATAGATTAGACAGGAGTCCATTACCTGGGAGGTCAGGGGGTCCAGGAATCTCCTAAAATTTCCTGTGGCATGGTGTGTGTTTGTGAATATGCACATATGTGGGTAAACCTGGGTGTGAGTACACCCGCATGTGGCTGTGATTTTGTGCTTCGCGTGTGAACGTGTATGAGCACGTGTGGCTTGTGGACGTGTGCATGCACACCTGTGTGCTTTTGTGGAAGCGGGCCTATGGCTGTTACTGAGTCCTCAGAGGATTGGGGACCAGCTGAGGGGTCTCCTGGGCTCCCCTGGCCCTTCAGAGGCCCCTCCCCTAATTCTCCCATGCTCCTCCCACAGCAGAGGGTCCTGTGGGCTCCCCAGTTGCCTCTCACCCCTCCATGGCTCTCACCTGCATTCTTTTCTGCTTTAAATAGCCGTTGTTGCTTTATTTATTTTTAGCTGCTCCTAGATCCTCGACCAGGGATCAACCCTGTGCACCCCCGAAGTGAAAGCGCAGCGTCTAAACCACGAGACCACCAAGGAAGTCCTTCACTGGCATGCTTGCCATAGCTTTGCCCCTGGTGTGTCTGCTCCACCCTATAGAGCAGTCAGTGTTTTTCTAGAAAGCAACAAGGCAGATCCACTGCTCAAATCCTGCTGTGGCTCCCATCTCACCCAGCATGAGGCCAGAGTCCTTCAGGAGCCACAAGGGCTGGCTTGCTGACCACCGCCCCATCCCCCTCCATGCTCCTTGAGCTCATCTACCTCCTTGGGGTGGGCTGTTCTCTCCTCCAGAGTTCCCTCCTCCGGATGCTCTTCCCCAGATACCACATGGCTCCTCCTCTCCCAGTCTCAGTGCAAACTCAGGGCACCCCAAGCACCCTGTTTAGGTGCAGGCTTCCTGATCACTCTGCCTTCTCTTCTTTTTTCTTAGAACTTTTCACCTTCACCATATAAGGTAATTTCCTGTGTCCTGTCCTTTTGCTTGTCTCCCCCACTAGACATAACCCTTAGCAGCGCAGTGATATTTGTCCTGACCCTGCTATCGGTTCTTCAGTACCCAGAAGCCTGGCACATAGCAGCGGCTTGGTAATCTCTGTTCATAGGAAGGAAGCCTCCCTCCCGCCTCCCACCATGTGTGTTTGAGGGTCACCCCTGAAATTTCCCAGGTGGCGCCATTGGTAAAGAACCTGCCTGCAAAGCAGGAGACATAGAGACCTGGGTTTGACCCCTGGGTGGGGAAGATCCCCTGGGGAGGAAATGACAACCCACTCTGGTATTCTTGCCTGGAAAATCCCATGGACATAGGAGCCTGGCAGGCTACAGTCCACGGGGTCAGAAAAGAGGAGGACATGACTGAGCATGCATGCACGCGTCATCTGCAAGTGCCTTTTGTGTGGGGCTTGAAGACTGCTGGGAGCCTAGAGAGAGAAGTGCCACCCTTCCGGGTGAGGGGAAGACCTTTGGACTGGAAGAATCCCCCCACTGGGGCCAAGGCTGCTGTGTGGTTGTAAACCAACATGATCCAGCAGCCCAGCCACGTCTTGTGCCATGAACCGCACACTTAGCTGGACCCTAGCAACTTCTCCTAGAAACTCGGAAGCCCGTTTCCTCTCCACCACGCTTGCTCTCCCTGGAGGCCCCCAAGCCTTGCACACTGGATCCCCCATGGAGGAAACTGATTGACAGAGCCCCTCTGACAGCTGAGAGCAGAGCCAGGACGCAAGCCCAGAGCCAGGGCTCCAGTGGCCAGGGGCTGGGTCCCTCCCCAAGTCCTCTCATGCTCACAGCTGACCCCATCCAGAGAGGAAGGCAAGCACGTGGGGCAGGGGGAGGGCCAGGTTACATCTGTTCACAGATTGAGCCCTACTGTACATCAGGCCCTGGGATAGAGCAGTTAGACTCATCCCTGCCCTCAGGAGAAGCAGGGCCAGTGGGGTGCCGAGGACAAGACAACAGGAGACAGCCGCAGGCCCCCGGGGCTGTGAAGGTAGAGGCAGCATCTCAGCCAGGCCTCGAAGGCTGGGGCAGGTTTGGAGATGGGCATCCAGTACAAGGCTGGACAGGGAAGGAACTAGTTACAGCCAGAAAGTGTGCAGGGGACAGGCAGGAATGAGTCCACCCGAGGGTCTCCACAAGCTCCAAAGACACCAGAGATGCGGAACACTGGGCTAAGTCACCGGCTGAGCTAGGGACACCCCCTGTGGCAGATGGCAGCCCAGGAGGGTGGCCTGCTGGCGGGAGGCCCTGGGGCTGGGTCCCCGAGGGCACGGCTCCGGGTCACATCAGTGGTCCCACCAGCAGAGAGAGGGATACAACCACACCTGCGTGCTCATGCCTGGCACCTGCTTGGAGCAGGCCATGCCCACCAGGAGACTTCCCATTCAGGGCCGCTTACACATACTCACTCGGCCTTGGACACAGAGACCCACAGACACACCCCTTGTACACTCACAGGGGACACACGCCCTGCAACCCTCAAAACCCTACTGGGCGCTCCCCACAAACTCACATGACAACATGCCTTCCAGCCTCAGCCGGGAGGGCAGGACTGGGCTGGGCACCCCCGGAGCCCCCTCCGGCCTGTGGCCGCTGCTTCCATCCGCGCGCCCCGCACCTACCCTGGCAAAGGTGCCTCACAACTCCAGAAACAGAGGGGGGGCCACCAGCCCACCTCGCTGCCTCACGGCCTGTCCACCGCCGGCGGCTTCCGCTCCCGGGCCATCAGCGAGGCTCCAGCCTCACAGCTGCTGGGCCAGCGGCCCACCCCCGCCCGGTCACCTCTCCCCAGCCCGGAAGGCAGCTTCTGGGCGTCCAGACTGGTTTCCCTGTCTCAGCCTGTATGCCCTGGACCCGCAGGTGGTCCTGGAGGGGTCTCAGAGGTCCTTGGGTCAGCAGGGTTTCTGGTCCCTTTAATGGCCAAAAATGTAAATAATGTGGGTGCTGCGGGGAGCCTGGGCTGTCCAGCTGGAGCCGGGCTGCTGGGTGGGAGTGGAAGAAGAGAAAAATTCCCCCAGAAATATGTCTGTGGGTTGGCCACAGAAAAGACCCCGGGCGGGGCTGGCACTCCACCTGGGGACCTGAGCCAGCACCGAGGGTTCAGCTGCTAACCTTGAGCCCATGTGCACCGTGAGGCTGCCAGGGCTGCCTAGATGTGGCTTGACAGCCTCACCCTCAAGATCATCTCCTCTGACCCCTGTCCCACGTGGCTGTGCTTACACGCCTCCTGTGATGTGCTGCTCCTGTCTCCCTTGACAGCTCTTTTCGGTGGGACAGCTTCAGCTACTAGAAATCCTAGATCCTACTGCCTGGAGTTGGTCCAAGCAAGTCAGCTTCTTCACTGGCACCACCATCCTTCAGAAACTGGTTAGAGTCCCTGCACCACTTCTCCTCCCAGGATCTTTAGTGGCTCCTCCAATGCAGGGTTGTCAGAACTTTCCGTCCTGGCCTTTCTCCCACTTGCCCCTGCCTTTCCCCAGACACGACCTGACTAGTACAGCCTGAGGGCCTCTCCCTCCCCTGATAGGCCAACCCTCATCTTTATGTGGCCTGTTTTTGCGGTCAGGTTTCTGGCCTCTCTTATACACTTCCTGCTAGCTGCTACCTGCAGTTCAGTTTCCTCTTTTGTAAAATAGGAATAAGACTTGTATCTTTTGCATAGGGTTGTTGTAAGGATAGAAAGAGTTTATACATGTCAAAATGCTTAGAAAATGTAGCTAGTGCCATTATTACGGCAGATGTTTGCAGATGGTTACTGTCCAGAAGGGCTTCCCTGGTGGCTCAGCAGTAAAGAATCCACCTGCAAAGCAGTAGCCGCAGGAGTTGCAGTTTCGATCCCTGGGTGGGGAAGATCACCTGGAGGAGAGCATAGCAACCCACTCCAGTATTCTTGCCTGGAGAATCCCATGGCAGAGGAGCCTGGTGGGCTACAATCTATAGGGTCTCAAAGAGTCGGACATGACCGAAGCGACTTATCATGCATGTGGTCCAGAAACTGCCACCCACCTCAGTGACTTCTCCTCTTCTGAAGGTTTAGAGTCATGGAATCTTCTAGATGGGAGGGCCTTTAAAGGCTACTGAGTCCCAGTCTAACCCCATTACACCAGTGAGGAGATAGGAAGAGGACCCGAAGAGGCTCTGTTTCTGACATCTTCTCTGGAGGGCAGAGCACCCACCCTCAGCCTTGGACCAGAGCCTTCAACGAGTCCAGACTTTCAAGGACCTGATGGCCTCACCCCTCTTGGAAGATGCTAGCAGCCTGGGCAGCGCGTGGAGAGAGCCAGGGTGGGAGCCTAGAGCCGGGGTTCTAGAACACCCACCTCAACTTGACTCACCTGCCCAGTAAGGGGCTTGGCCTTGGGAATTCCTAAAGGGAGCCTGGCATCTCCTGGGTCACAAAGTTGCTTCTCAAGTTTGCCCCTACAAAGCAGAAGAGGTAACTGAGGCCTGGGGGGTGATGGCAGAATGAGGGGTGTGGCAGGGCAGGGTGAAGTCCTGCTGAGCAGGGACCCTTCTGTCCCAGGGTTTGACTGTGCCATGGCTTTAAGCCTGCCAGAGTCCCCCATGCTGGCCCCTCTCATGCCCTTTGCCCTGGTCTAAGGTGGCCTGGCAGAGCGGGGTCAGGAAAGGTCAGAGCCAGAGGACTGAACCCAGGGCTTGGCATCCATGGGTGAGGATGCTGGCAGGACAGGCTCCTCTGGTGCCTGCCCAAAGGGCCGGCATCACTGCTCCACCCCACACACTCCTCACTTAGGAGCTGCTAGACAATCTCTGCCAGCATCTTACCCAGCCCTGCCCGGCGCCCAGTGGGGCTGCCAACATTCCCTGGGCTTGGACGATTGCAAAGAGGAATCAGAAACCCTTGTGCCTTGCTGGTGGGAATGTAAAATGGTACAGCTGCCGTGGAAAACAGCACAACAGCTTCTCAAAAATTACACAGAGAATTACCCTATGACCCAGCAGTTCTTCCTCTGGGCACGTACCCCAAAGCGCGGAAAGCAGGGACTTGAACAGATCATTGTACATCCGTGTTCACAGCCTCTTTAATCACAATAGCCAAGTGTAGAAGCAATTCAGGTGTCCATTGAGGAAGAAATGGATAAGCAAAAACATGGTGAAAGTATGCTGTGGAACATTATTCAGCCTTGAAAAAAAGAAGGAAATTCTTAGAGAATTCCTTGGCAGTCCAGTGGTTAGGACTCCACTTTCACTGCTGAGGGCCCAAGTTCCATCTCTGGTTGGGGAACTAAGATTCCAAAGCCATGAGGTGTGGCCAAAAAAAATGAAAAAAAGCTCTGACAGATTCTACAGTGTGAGTGAAACTTGAAGGCGTTTCAAGTGAAATGCTGTTGCTGTTCAGCCGCTTAGGCGTGTCCGACTCTTTGTGACCCCGTGGACTGCAGCACGCCAGGCTTCCCTGTCCTTCACCATCTCCCGGAGTTTGCCCAAACTCACGTTCATTGAGTCAATTAAGTGAAACGAGCCAGTCCCAAAAGGACAAACAGCATATGACTGCAGTTCTATGAGGAGCCAGATTCATAGACATAGGATGGCAGTTGCCAGGAAATGGGCAGTTACTGTTTAATGGGTAGTTTCAGTTTGGGAAGAAGAAAAAAGTCCTGGAGGTGGATGGTGGTGATGGTTGTACAACAATGCCACTGAATTATGCAATTTAAAATAGTTAATAGGGACTTCTCCAGTGGGCCAGTGGTGAAGAATCTGCCTGCCAAAGCAGCGGACACAGGTTCTATTTCTGGTCCGGGAAGACTACTGAGATCTAGAGCCCACGTGCTGCAACAGGAGAGGCCACGGCACCCACGAGCCAGAGCACAGCAGCCAGAAAGCAGCCCCTCTGTGTAACTAGAGGAAGTCCACTCACAGCAACAAAGACCCAGCAGAGCCAAAATAAATACTTTTTGAAATGGTTAAAATGGTAAGTTTTGTTATGTATCAGTCAGTTCACTCAGTCGTGTCCTACTCTTTGCGACCCCATGGACTGCCGCACGCCAGGCCTCCCTGTCCATCACCAACTCCTGGAGTTTCCCCAAACTCATGTCCATTGAGTCGGTGATGCCATTCAACCATCTCATCCTCTGTCGTCCCCTTCTCCTCCTGCCTTCAATCTTTCCCAGCATCAGGGTCTTTTCCAGTGAGTCAGTTCTTTTCATCAGGTGGCCAAAGTATTGGAGTTTCAGCTTCAACATCAGTCCTTCCAAGGAACACTCAGGACTAATTTCCTTTAGGATGGACTGGTTGGATCTCCTTGCAGTCCAAGGGACTCTCAAGAGTCTTCTCCAACACCACAGTTCAAAAGCATCAATTCTTCAGCACTCAGCCTTCTTTATAGTCCAACTCTCACATCCATACATGACCATAGGAAAAACCATGGCCTTGACTTGCTATGTATATTTTTCCATAATAAAAAAAGAGAAGGGATTAGGAGATGGGGAGCAGACACTGCAGGAGTGATGAAGCGTAGACTCCAGAATGATGACTGTGTGACCCCAGGCTAGTTACTTGACCTCTCTGTGCTTTCATCTCCTTATCTGTAAAGTGAGACTAATAACAGAGTGCCCTGCCCTCAGCCCACATAGAGTCATTGGGAGGATTAAATGAGCTGCTTGATGTAAAGTGCTGAGAACAAGGGCTGGTTATGTTTTGTCCTCTCTTCTCCCCATTTTACAGATACGGAAACTGAGGCACAGAGAGGTAACTTTCCCAAGATCCTAGAGCCAATGAGCATCAGAGCTGGGACTGAATGCACAGCCGCTGTGTCCTCAGGGGGCTGGTGGTTGGGGAAGGGTTTGTACAGTCACTGTCTGGGGACAGCACTTCCTCAGAACCTGTGAGGCTGGGGTGGGGCTGAGGTGGAGCTCCTGGAAGAAAGTTTCTCAGAATCGGGGAGGCCCAGCGGCAGGGCAGGGTGGGAGGCAGGTGGCAGGCGACAGGCAGGGCCATAGCATTGCTCCCTGCCAGAAGGACACCCCCAGCAGGGCCGAGGCAGGGTACCGAGTGTTGTCACCAACAGGACGAGCAGGCCTGGCTTCATTCCCCACTGGGGCTCATCCGCCTCACTCCTCAGGGGCAGGGCCACCGGGGTGTAGTAGGGGAAAGACCCAGAAGCCTGCAAAGAGAAGGCTCTGAGGTCTTTGGTCCCCTCGGACCTGGCCAGAGCCGGCCTGTCCTTCTTGTCTCCCTCTGCTGAGCCTCCAGCTTCCTGGCTCTCCCCTGTCCGCGTACTCATGGATCACCATTCGGTCTTCCACCCTCTTCCACACAGGAACCTGTCAGCCGGCAACAGTCGCCTTCAGGCCAAGTCCTTTGGATGGAAGCAAGTCCGCCAAGATGGCTGCCAGCAATTGCTCCCAACTCTGTAACTCGGCAGTGAGACCCACCCTCTCCTCTTCCCTGGAATTTGGGTGGCCTGTGTACCACTTGCTGTGACTAATGGGATAAAATTCCAGGCCTAGGCCTCAAGGGGCCCTGAAGCACCCATTTTCTCAGCTTGGGAGCCGGAAGCCATGTAAGGAAATTGGATTCCCCTCCTAGAGAGAGGCTACTCTGCTCTGAGAAGCCCTAGAGTCAAGACAGAGGAGAGGCCCCTCCTCCTCTCTCCTGACCCTCCTCCTGCTGAAGCACCAGACACGTGAGGGAGGCCGGCCAGGCTGCCCCAGTGGAGCCAAGCAGTCCCTACCTGGACGTGCCAAACTGCAGAGTAGTGAGCAGATCCATGCTGGTGGTTGCTTTGAGACATGTGGGTTTGGGGCATGCTTGTTATGCAGCTGGAGACAGCTGATACACTTCTAGTCATCAATCTTAAGGCCCCCAAATCTCAAGATCTCAGCAACATGTCAGTCCCACTGGGTTCAAGTCCTGCTTCCTCTGGTGGCCTGAGCCAGTTAACAACACCTCTCTGGGACTTGGTTCCTCCCCAGCAAGGATAACAGTATCACCAATTGGCCTAGCGTGAGGAGGCAGAGAGAGGCTGGCCCAGAGGTGTGTTGGAGAAACATGAGCTGCGCAGTCTCGTCCACTCCTTCTTCCCAGGGTGGGGGTGGGGCTCCCTGGGCTAACAGCCCTGCCACACAGGACGATGGTCCCTCCCCATCTCTTTCTGGCAGCAGTGTGGCAGGTACTGCTGCTTCCACCCAACCTGCTGAGGGGTCTGGAGCGGAGGGTATAGAGGGTCATTTTCCTCCTCCATCTCAGGAAGTCACTAGACTTCTGGAGTTTGGGTCTTTTTTTTTAACGTTTATTTGTATTTATTTGGCTGCACCAGGTCTTAACTATACCAAGTGGGATCTTTGATCTTCCTTGTGACACACAGCATCTTTACTTGGGGCGTGTGGGGTCTAGTTCCCCAACCAGGAATTGAACCCGGGGCCCCCTGCATTGGGCACACGGAGTCCGAGCCACTGGACCACCAGGGAAGTCCCCAGGGTCTTTTGAATTAAAAAGGTCTCCAGGACTGAATCAGGCAGACTCTCTCAAGCTGGCCAAAGTCTCCAGGGACCTGGAGACACCAGGACGCTCTCCAAGGCTATGGCTTCAGGGACCAAGTAGGCACCACGTCTGTATAGCGACACCATTGCTTGGGAGCATCCAGCCATCCTGTGAGGCGTACGAGGGAGCCCCCGGGGAGAGGAGAGGGCGAGGCCGAGAGGCAAGCTGGCTCCCTGACTCCACCTAGACCTGTGGTCCCTGCCTGTCCTCCGTCCCCACCCCCAGGTCCTTTCCTGTCTGGGAGAAATGGATGAGCCACTGGCCCTGCCCAGGCTCCTCAGGGTCAGCAGAAGGCCGTCTGCCAGCCCTCTGCTCATCCCACCAGACACCTGCAGCCCAGGGTCCCTTGGCTGAGGCCAGATATGGAGGGCTGAGCGGAAACGGCCCTGGGTGGAGGACTTTGAGTCCACAGGACACACAGCAAAAGGGCAGTGCCCAGCCCATGTGCTTCCCTAGTGCCAGGCGTTCCTCCCCTCACCCACCAGCTCTTTCCAGGCTCTCTTGTCTGAGAAACTGCAGAAACAGAGTGCTCAGCCCTCCCCGGTAGGACTGTTGGACCACATTTCTGCACCGGATGGGTCTGTGTAGGGAGAATCTTGAGAAAGAGATGCGTCTTTGTCTACTTGGGGCTGAGGATGCCAAGGCCACTGTGGGGCCATCTGTCCATATGTACCTATCCCCCATTTGGGGGGGCCACACCCACCCTCATGCCCAGCTTTGCCCTCCCCATCCCCCACCGCTCCTTCCTGTGGGCCTGGACAGGTGCATGGCTCACCCCCACGGTCTCACCATGTCCCCACACTCCCACCATTTTATTTGTGGGTCATCCTTGTGCAGGAAGGAGCCTGGGCGGGTGCCGGGAGCGCCAAAGCAGACCTCGTTATTCGCCCTGGGCAGGGGTGCGGAGGGTGTGCAAAGCAGCCAGATCCTGGGGCCGGTGCTTAGAGGGCCGCCCCGTGCTACCTTCAAGACCAGCCCCCAGAGAGAAAGCAGAGGCCCAGAGACGGGGGAGTGACCTGCCCACATCACACAGTGGGAAAGAGACGGATCCAGGCCTGGAATTGCACCCAGCCCTTAGCTTCCTGGTCCAACTCTCGGCAGCCCAGGGGAAGTGGTTCCTCTGAGGCCGAAAGGAGGACTGGGGTGGCCTCATGGACTGGGATTCCCCCCACACCCCATTTCTGGGGACCACCACTCCACCACCACCCCCTCAAGACAATGGCAGAGGATGGTTTACTTATCATGATCTGTTTCTCCTGTCACCTGGGGAGGGACCAGCTTCACTTTACAGACATGGAAACTGAGGCTGGGAGAGGCTTGGAAGGCCCAGGGCCAGCAATGCCGAGCCAGCCTCCAGCCTTCCCAGCCGTTTGCCTCCATTTCCCAGGCCTCCCAGGATCTGGGGGCAGGAGGAGGCACTGATGGTCACATGGCAGACCCTGAGGCTGCAGGTGGGGGCATCCGTTACCTGGACTTCTCCCACAGCGAACTCTGATGGGAACAGGGAGCAGGACAGACCTCCTACATTTGTGTTTGCAACAACCATGAAACTTCGACGCCTCCAGCTCCGGAGCGGGGAGAGGAGCTGCTTCTAAATCAGGCTGGGATGACAGTCACTCGTCCCTCCCTAGGCTGCACCCCGCCAGCATCCCTGGAGGATTCAGACCTTGCTGGTCCCTGCAGCGATCCTGCCTACCAACCCCAGGCCCATCCTACACCTGGGGAATCTCAGGCTCAGAACCAGGACCTTGACTTGCCTAAGGTCAGGCAGCCACACCAAGTCACGTGATGGCCAAGAGGGGTCCGGCCTGGGCCCAGTGGCAAGAGCACACCCTCTAAGCGTGTGGCCTTGGATGTGTCGCTTTCCTGAGATTCCCCCTGTCCTTGACAGTGAAAGTGTTAGTTGCTCAGTTGCATCTGATTCTTTGCAACCCCCTGGACTATAGCCCTCCAGGCCCCTCTGTGCCTGGGATTCTCCAGGCAAGAATACTGGAGTGGGTTGCCATTCCCTTCTCCAAGGTATCTTCCCGACCCAGGGATCAAACCCAGGTCTCCCGCATTGCAGGCAGATTCTTTAGCCCCCCGGGAAGCCCCCTGTCCTGAGGCCACACCACGTCAGCTTTCTCACCACTGTGGCCGGAGCCTTCAATGGGGCTGCCAGCCTCGGTGATCAGATCCCTCCAGGAGCCAGTGGGTGGAGGTGGGGGTGGGCTGCTGCCTCATGGCCGGCCTCCCTGGAGGGGCCTGGAGCCACCGACCCACCTGAGGACCTAGGGAAGTTTTCATGCGACCCCTCCCCCATTCCCTTTGTTTTTCTCCCAGCTCCGTCATATGATACACTTATATCTCCTTGTTGGTCCTGTGTGCCTCACTGGGCAGGGCTTCTGCCTGGTACCTAATCAGCGCTACACTCATCAGTGCAGGTTTACCGAGTGAATGAGTGAACACCCGCCAGACCTAGCACATCCCTAACTGGCTGGGACAGTGATGCAGGGAAGAGGTGAGGGTGGCTGGGCCAGGGGAGGTGGGGGCTGAGAGAGGAGGTGAGACCAACAGGATTAGCAATGTCCGGGGTTGGGGGGAGGAGGGAGTCCTGGAGAGTCTGGTGGGGATGGCTGATCCCTTGGACGCTCACCCCCGACTTTGTTCGGAAGCCCTGACACCCTCTGGGCTGGTGCCTTCCCCTGAGATGGGCCCCTCCCCCTCCCCATCTCCCACTCCTCAAACTCCCCTATCAGGACCCAGGATGCACACACCCGCCCCCCCTGCAGAACAATCAAAATACAAACTGGAAGGGACCTAGCAGGCTCTCACCACAGATGTCTGCAGTCCCGGGGACTCAAAGAGGAGCTGGTTCTCTGGGGCTGAGGGTCCTTGGCCACAGTGCGGGGGGACTTCCTGCCCCCTGTGTCACCCCTCACCAGCCTAGAGAGACCCTGGAGAGCCAGTGCCTGCACAGCACGTGGGGTTCTGGGCACCCAGTCCTCACCATCTTCTCTCATTAGCCACCAGTGACTGTAAATTCGCGACTGCCCGGGTCAACACAAACCAAAACACACTAAGTGGCAGGACATATTATATTGTTAATTGTGATAAAATATACATAACAAAAGTTACCATTTTAACCATTTTAAAATATACTATTCAATGGCATTAAGTACATTCACCCTGTCTTACAACTACCACCATCCACCACCTGAACTTTTTCATCCTCCCAAACTGAACCTCTGTCCCTACTGAACACTAACTCCCCAGCTCCCCCTCCCCAGCCCCCAGCACCCTCTCCCCTAGC
>SJXQ01008660.1:377212-392881 GCA_006408695.1 Aepyceros melampus
GCACCCGCTCTCCTGCTGTCTGTCCCGGTGAATTTGACTTCTCTAAGTGTGGTGTATGAGTGAGTCACACAGTATTTGTGTTTTTGTGACTGGTTTATTTCTCTTTAATATAATGTCCTTACGGTTCACATGTTGTAGCCTGTATCAGAATTTTTCCTTTTTACAATCGAATAATAGCCCATTGTGTGGATACAATACATTTTTGCTCATCCATTCATCCGTTGGTGGGAGTTTTATCCATGGATGGGTTGTTTTCACCTTTTCCCGATTGTAAATAATGCTGCTGCGGATGTCAGTGTATAAATATTTGTTTAAGTCTCTGCTTCCTCCTCTCTTGGGCATTTACCCAGAAATGGAATTGCTGGATCATATGGTAATTCTATGTTTAATTTAGGACTTATCTTTAAGCGATTATTCAGATGATCCTAAATAGGATTATAGTCAATTTGATTTTAATTCACAGACCTAAAACTCACTAAATTTTTAAACTCTCATACTCTGCAGGTTATGTCCCAAGACTCCAGTCTGAGACCCTCTAGAGCTACACAGTCCTATTAGGGGGCCACACGACATGAGTGACTGTGAGTGCAGGAATGTGGACAGTCTGCGTCAAGATACTCTGTGCAGATAAAGACACTCATGTTTCACAGTGAAAGAGCCCTCTTCCTAGTACTTTTTATATTGATTACCTGCTGAAATGATAATATTTTGGCTATACTGGGTTAAAGGAAGTAGAGTATTGAAATTAATGTTGAAACCACAGAAATGCGGTTCTTTCTGTCTCAGCGCAGAAAGAATTCAGTGAGAGGCAAAGTGGTGGATAAGAAGCGATTCATTAGAATGGGATGCTTTTGAGGCTTACCGTGGGTGGGCAAGAGGGTGCTCTGCCCTGAGAACTTGATGGGCTACAGGTTTATAGTCAAAGGAAAAGTGGGGAGGAGGAGAGGACCGCCTTCGTCCTCATGCTGGAGCAGATGTCAAGCTTCCATCATCAGCTCCTCCTGCACATCAGAAGTTTTCTTTCCCTGCATGGCCAAGCCAGGACTGTCATGGCGCAATCGAAATGAGCAGAAAGGTGGTAACATACACTAAAATATGCCAAATCATCTCAGGTTTCAGTATAAAGTCACCCTCTCCTCATATTCTGGTTTTTAGTGTACACAGAGGAGTGTATCCTACGAATCATTAACTTACTGAGCTCACCGGGCTGGATGTGGGGCTCACGCCAACACTGTTTTATTGTTTGGGGGCATCGTGCTCCTGTTGCCCGCTTTTGTGGTTAAGCAAAACTGCTTTCTCGAGTGACCTTTAGCTTACAGAGGTCTCCCACACTTTCTTCTTTACTTATGATCCCCTAGTACAGTTAACTATTTAATCACCTACTTTGTCCCTTTACTCTGTGCCTAGCAGTTTCATGCTAGTAAAGTAATGCTCAAAATTCTCCAAGCCAGACTTCAGCAATATGTGAACCGTGAACTCCCTGATGTTCAAGCTGGTTTTAGAAAAGGCAGAGGAACCAGAGATCAAATTGCCAACATCCGCTGGATCATGGAAAAAGCAAGAGATTTCCAGAAAAACATCTATTTCTGCTTTATTGACTATGCCAAAGCCTTTGACTGTGTGGATCACAGTAAACTGTGGAAAATTCTGAAAGAGATGGGAATACCAGACCACCTGACCTGCCTCTTGAGAAATCTGTATGCAGGCCAGGAAGCAACAGTTAGAACTGGACATGGAACAACAGACTGGTTGCAAATAGGAAAAGGAGTACGTCAAGGCTGTATATTGTCACCCTGCTTATTTAACTTCTATGCAGAGTACATCATGAGAAACGCTGGACTGGAAGAAACACAAGCTGGAATCAAGATTGCTGGGAGAAATATCAATAACCTCAGATATGCAGATGACACCACCCTTATGGCAGAAAGTGAGGAGGAGCTAAAAAGCCTCTTGTTGAAAGTGAAAGAGGAGAGTGGAAAAGTTGGCTTAAAGCTCAACATTCAGAAAACGAAGATCATGGCATCTGGCCCCATCACTTCATGGGAAATAGATGGGGAAACAGTAGAAACAGTGTCAGACTTTGTTTTTTTGGGCTCCAAAATCACTGCAGATGGTGACTGCAGCCATGAAATTAAAAGGCGCTTACTCCTTGGAAGAAAAGTTATGACCAACCTAGATAGTATATTCAAAAGCAGAGACATTACTTTGCCGACTAAGGTCCGTCTAGTCAAGGCTATGGTTTTTCCTGTGGTCATGTATGGATGTGAGAGTTGGACTGTGAAGAAGGCTGAGTGCTTAAGAATTGCTGCTTTTGAACTGTGGTGTTGGAGAAAACTCTTGAGAGTCCCTTGGACTGCAAGGAGATCCAACTAGTCCATTCTGAAGGAGATCAACCCTAGGATTTCTTTGGAAGGAATGATGCTAAAACTGAAGCTCCAGTACTTTGGCCACCTCATGCGAAGAGTTGACTCATTGCAAAAGACCCTGATGCTGGGAGGGATTAGGGGCAGGAGGAGAAGGGGACGACCGAGGATGAGATGGCTGGATGGTATCACGGACTCAATGGACGTGAGTCTGGGTGAACTCCGGGAGTTGGTGATGGACAGGGAGGCCTGGAGTACTGCGATTCATGGGGTCGCAAAGAGTCGGACACGACTGAGCGACTGAACTGAACTGACTGATGAAGGAATCTGGGCTTCCCTGGTGGCTCAGAGGTTAAAGCGTCTGCCTGCAATGCGGGAGACCTCAGTTCTATCCCTGGGTCAGGAAGATCCCCTAGAGAAGGAAATGGCAACCCACTCCAGTGTTCTTGCCTGGAGAATCCCATGGATGGAGGAGCCTGGAGGGCTACAGTCCACGGGGTCGCAAAAAGCCGGACACGACTGAGCGACTTCACTTCACTATGAAGGAATCTAGCGTGGTGTTTGCGATTCAAACTTCCTCTCTGTTGGAAACATAACCCTGGCAGGTTAACCCAGGTGCTTGCTGAGTCTAGAGGAGGAGTGTGGAGCTTAGAAGCCTTGGCTGGCTCTCTTGTTTATTTTTAATTGAGAGAAAGTTCACATAACATACACTCAACCTCATTAAAGAGCACAATTCTATGTGGCACACGGTGTGTTCACAACCTTGGAAAACTACCACCTCTCCCTAGTTTCAGACTTTTTCACCACCCCAGAAAAACACCCCATTTCACAAAGGATACACTCTCATTTTCCCCTCCCCCAGGCCATGGCAACCACTAATCTGCTTTACGTCTCTATGGATTTGCCTATTCCCAACACTTCATATAAATGGAATTATACAACACATGGCCTTACATGTCTATCTTCTTTCAGTGGGCCTAATGTCCCCAAGGCTCATCCATTCTACAAAATACACATCAGTGCTTCATTGCTTTTTATGGCTGAGTAATATTCCACTGCATGCACAGACCACCATGAGCTGGTCCAGCCACCCACAGAGGAATGCTGGGGTTGTTTCCACCTTTTGACTGTTATGAGTTGTGCTGCTGTGAACGTTTGTGTATAAATTCTGTGTGGACATCTGTTTCCATTTCCTGGGATGGAATTCCTGGGTCACTTGGTAACGGCTGGTTCTGTTTGTCTTTTTTACTTTACTTATGTACCAAAGTCCTAGATACACATTTTCAAAGAGTCGACAGCTTCCTTGAGGTGTGTTAGGACACACCCTTGAACCTGCAGAAGTGGGGCTTGGGGGGTACTTGCTGGGGATGCCCCCCATGTCACTATTTTTAGGAATCTGTTCTTGGAGGATTCAAATCTCCAGAGGATCCTTCAATGTCCTGCCTGGAGGGTCAAGGCCTGGCTGCTGCTGGGAGCAGGGCAGGAGATAAGGCAGGGGCTCTGACTCAGAAGCCCCCACCTCTTGTCTCTGTGTTTTCAGTATGACGCCCCTATCCCCAGGCCAGGGATCCCTGTCGCCAGAGAATGACTTTTCCTGCTGGAGTTGGGAGGCGTGGCTACCTAGCAGTTCTGCATAGGATTTGGGGATCTGAATACTCTTTATTTTGCCCCCTCCCACTACCCTACTTGGGGCTGCCCCATCAGGCTAAACCCTTGGTGGTTCTGTGGGGTAAACCACACTGGGGCTCAGCTGCCACCCTGCTCGCTCGGCACGTGGCTTTTCTGAGTTCCCCTAAGTCCGCCGCCACTCTGTGTTTACCTTCCAGCTTCAGAACTGCACTGACATGCTCCCGTCCTGCTTGCCCCATCCTCAAGCCTTACACCTTTTTCTCCTTTGGCCATGCCATTCAGCTTGCCACATCTTAGTTCCTTGACTAGGGGTCGAACCTGGATCCTCTGAAGGGAAAGCGTGGCATGCTAACCACTGGACCACCAGGGAATTCCCAAAACATTACTATCTTTTTTGTTTTTTATGCTTTTTTTTTCCCGGCTGCACCATGCAACTTACAGGTGCAGATCCCTAGTTCCCCAACTAGGGATCGAACCTGGGCCCCCAGCAGTGGACGTGCAGAGTTCTAACCCCTGGACAATCAGGGAATTCTATACTTAAAAAAATTTTTTTCTGTAGTCTTCACAGGGTTTCAGAGGGGAAGAAAGTTGGTGCCTGTTTAGTTTGCCATCTTTAGCAAAGTTGTTGGGACGTGACTAGACTAGAAGCCCATATCCTTGAGGAGTATGCCAGCCCTGGCTCTGGGGAGTTTCCGAACCCATCAGCAAGAAGGGGGGCTCCCACTCAGCTTGAGTCTCAGGGCCTATTCCAGCTGGAGCTCCAGGTGCTGGGTCATCTACCCTCCAGGGCAGGAATCTCATTGGACTTCCCTCCTCTCTCCACCCTCCCACCCACAGCCCCTGACCCAGGGCTGCACACAGCTGGTGCTCAGCGTGCTTTGCCACTAGACAGAGAAAGAAAGCGAAGGACACATGGGAAGAAGTGACTGCTGGGCGAAGGCTTGGAGCTTACGAAAGCGGAGTGTGAGGGGACCTCCTCTGCTTTCATCTCAGGATCACCTCCTACCTGTCCTTGAACGCTCCTCGGGTCTTCTTCCTGGGCCTGAGACCCCAGGAGTGCTCAGTTCAGGAAGGCTGGGACCAGGCCCTCAATTGCCGGCCACCCCTCTAAAGGGAACCGAGGCCCTGCTGGTCCCTGAGAGGCAGGGCCGACCTCAGTAGGTGCTACAGAGAGCCCCAGGGTTGGGACCTTCAGGGAAGGTCCCAGCACACCCGCCCGCCCCACCACGGCCTGACTCTGCCAGCGCCCTGCCGCCTGCTCTGTCAGCCCAGCCCCACTCCCTGCTAAAGCGTGCGCCGCCGCCTCCCCAGAGGTAGCCTGACGGCCACAGCCTCCTCAGGCCCGCTGCAGCCAGCCCTACAGGCCCTCCACACCCCGGGCCTGTGCTCCCGCCTTTCGGGCCGCCCGGAGCTGCCTTCTTTTCCTTCTCTACCCAGCTGAATGCTACCTCTGTCAAGATGCCACCCCACTCCCTCCAGACAACATTCCAGGAGCCCTCGAATCTTGGTCAGGTGTAACCCCAGACTGCGAGCCAGGACAGGGCCATAGCCGATTCCTGCCTGGTCTGAAGTTGAAGGCCACGTCCCAGTGTTGGGGAAGGCCTGGTACCTCCCCTGTCCCCAAATCCCAGAGGAACAAGTTAGACCCAGGGAGAAAATTCTGGTGTGACCTGTGATCTCAGAGGGTCCTTCTGAAAGTTCCCCTCCTGCACCCGGGGGGTCAGGATATGTTAAACCCACACTGAGGGACTGCTGTCAAATCCCACCTCTCAGGCCTGGAAGGTCCTTTGAAAATCACGAGGCAACCTCCTGGGGCGTAGAGAAAAGCCTCAGGTTCAAATTCCTGCTCCCGCGTGATCCTGGGCGCCGGCTCATCCTGAGTCTTGGTTTCCTTTTCTCTATGGTGAGGTCACTGACATCTGCTGCTTGGCCAGGTTGTTAACTATTACGCGAGACCTCATTGTCAGGTATCTGCCTGGTACATGGTTACAATTCATTAAATGATAGTTGTGGGCTTTGTTTTCACAAAAAGCTGAGCTGTAAACCCTCATTTGGAACTGAGACAGGGATCAGAGAGCTTTGGGGCCTCATCCAAGGCCACTCAGGGGCACAGAGACGTACCACTCACAAAAGCACCAACTCATGGAAGGCCACCTGGAGGGGGTAGGTAGGCAGAGGCCATGCAGCTTGGCCTTCAGTCAAGAACTCCAGGGGTACCTGGTCCCGTGGGGTTCCAGCCCCAGGGGTCTCCCTCTGAAGGGGTGATTTGTGAGTCCAGGGTAGGGCCAAGGAATCTGTATTTTTAACAACTATATCCTTTCCAGTGTCTGTGACAGGCTGGGTCTAGAGCTCAACCCTTCTGCTCTAGCAGATGCCAGGGGTGCAGCTCGGCTCACACACCAGAAAGATGGACATCTCCACGTTTACGGTGTGTGCAGGCAGCCCCCTCTGATGTTCAGCAGCTCACAGGCTTACTAGCAAGTCTTATCCTGAGCAGAACTCTGTCTCCTGATCACTCTTCAAAGGCCCATCTGTGCTTTATTTCTTCATTTCTAAAGTGAGGACTACCAACAGGACCCAGCGAACCTTCAGGCACACATCCCTGCCTGGTGGCACTGGGAGGCATGTGGGGGGCGGCCACCCTGAGGGCCTCCCTCACAAGTTAATGCCTTGCAGGTTCCCACCTGGCACAGAGTAGTTAAGAGGGTCACCTGGCCTCAACCTGGGAACTGCTGGGCTCCCTGAATGTGCCGAGGCCTCCGAATCTATAGGTCTGACATGGAGTGCTTCCTGAAGCGTCGATTTACTTGGTGGTAAGTAATTAACTCACCTAGATATTCAAAGTAAGTTATAAGACATCTAATTGCTTACACACTTCCAAACTCTGGGGAGGGGGATACTGATGGGAGTATTTTTCTATAGGGTAGAGACGTTTCCTGTAGGAAAGTTCTAGAAGCTCTTCCCCAGGCAGGTCACCCACTGCCTGTTCTTGCTCCTCTGCTGTTCCTTTGACTTGCCCAGGGGCTAGCCCGTTGAGATGCCTGAAGAAGAGGGTTTGGATTGGAGGGGGCGGAGGAGAGGAGTGAGCAAACACAGAGGGCTGCGACACAGCAGGTGTCGGGAGGTGGGGGCGGGAGATGCGGAAGGCCCTTGAGCTCAGCATCATCTGGACAACAGGAAGGCTCTGCTGAAGAGACAACTGCAGGAGACAGGCAGGGGCTTTGGCCTCGAAGGAAAGGGTGGGGCTCTGAGGTCCACCCTGGCCCACTGAGTGACTTGGGAGACAAGGCAAGCAGGGGCTGAATGAGCCAGCTGGTCCAATAGCCTGAAGGTGGGGGCTGGGGGGGGTCACAGAGGCAGGAATGGAGACCATGAACTGGTGTCAATACTCCTCAAAACTGGCCGCCTGACACTGTCTGTCCTCGAGGAGTCCATCCAGACTCATGGAAACATCCAGCTTCACTCTGAGCTGACATCACCTGTGTGTGGGAATGAAGTGCATGCTCATGCCAAGCCTGTCTGGGTTAGCAGTGATCTGCGCTGTTGTTTGGTTTCAAAGGAGGGGGCCCAGAAAGAAGAATTATGGAAGATGCTCTTGTTGGAGGAAACGTTTGGGAGGCTGGCTGACAGCCTCCCTCTGGGCTTTGCTGAGAAGAGGCAGAACCACACCCACGGCCTGACGTCTGGGTTCCTGGGATAAGCGGCCAGTAGCACCTGCTACATGCAATGGCCAGGCAGAGTCCTCATCACACGTGACTTCACAGTGTTAGAGGGGTGAGGTCTCTAGTCCCGTAAAGCAGGAAGAGGCTCTTCGTGGACTAGTATTCATAGAATAGCTTCCATGCAGACAAAACTGAAACAAAGCTGAGTAACCCTCTCAACATGTATTAACCGGTGAGGATGGGAGGCCTGTGTCCTGGAGGCCTGCAGCCCTGACAGCAACACCACACTCGTGCTGAGAACCGGGCTCGCCACCAGGAAGACTGGGGGCCACACAACAGCCCCGCCACCGTCCACAGGCCTGGAGGACCTGGCCCGCAGCAGGAGACCTGTTGGCCTCTCCAGATGTGCAAGGACCTGGGAGGCCCTGGACAACACAGCGCTCTCCCTGGGGCTGGGAGACGGCAGATCTGGTCCAGTCAGGAGGCCGGGTCCGCATCCCAGCTCTGCCACCCCCGGCCTGGGGAGCTGGTGCTTCCAGATGTCAAGCAGGGCAGGCAACAGCAGCCACCTCCCAGGGCCACTGAGAGTCACATGAGATATAAGTGAAAGACTCTTAACACCATGGCATATAACACCACCCTTTTTATTTCTTTACTGCAGTAAAAAAGTGATTCTATTTCTAGAGACCAAACAGCATCATAGACACTCTTGGAAGAGAATTCCCTTTGTTCCCGAGCCTCTGTGACTGATCTGAAATCTGCTCACCTGCACAACAGAGATGGCCTTGTAGTCGGGCGAGCTAAGGGCTCCCTGCTGAGATCCGCTCCCCATGGAAACTGGCACAGTTCGGGGCCCTGCCCCACCACAGGGAAACACATTCCTGGACCACAGAGCCAACAGGGGACCTTGGAACTGGCCTCAGACTTTTCACACTCCAAGCACATTTGAGGCCACACACTGTGGCCAGTCCCTGGTGAGCTGTCTGGGGAGTCATGGGCAGGAGGCTGGGAGCTGGGGAGGGGGCGATAAGAATCCAGGGGACCTCGGAGACTGACAGAAAGCTGTGAAATCTGCTCCACCACTAACTGGGCTTCCCAGGTGGCACAAAAGTAAAGAATCTGCCTGGCAATACAGGAGATGCAAGAGACATGGGTTTGATCCCTGGATTGGGAAGATCCCTTAGAGGAGGGCAGAGCAAGTACACTTGCCTGGGAAATCCCAAGGACAGAGGATCCTGGAAGGCAACAGTCCATGGTGTCACAAGAGTTGGACACAAGTGAGCGACTAAGCCTACACGTCACCCCTAACTGTGTGACCTGGGCCTGCTTCCTCCTCTGAAAACACGAAGAGCAATTCTAGCTGAGAGCCCTGGCAGCACCCCTCCCCGCTGCAGGCAGACTACACGCGTGAAATGATCTGACTCGGGGCCTGGGCTGGCCTGATCTTGCCCTAAGAGTCTGCAGAAACAGTGCGTGTCTCCAAAGCTCCGGACCACCCAGAGCAGCTCGTCTCCAAGACCTCATCCCTTTCGGAGCCATTTCCCACCGTTCTCTGTTTCTGATGAGCCCCATGGCCTGACCGAAGACCTGTTTGTTACCCTGAAAACAGGAGAGACTCATAGTCAGTGGTAAAGATCGCAATCTTAGCGGCTCCCCGGGTCTGGGAGGAAAAAGCCGCAGTGGTTCCCAGAGAAGAACAGCGACTGTCCCGCTCAGGCCAGGCACGTCCTCACCTGTCCTCCACCCGGCTCTGGGGGCTCTAGGACCACTGCTCCTGTTAGACCAGTTCCTTCCAGGTCCTTCCCACCTGATGCCCCTCTGCAGTCATCCCAGTCCGCCTGAATCCAGGCAGGCCCAGGGACAGGTATAGGCCTCAAAGGTGCAGATGCCAACCGGAGTTCCCCTCTGGAGGCCAGAGAAGAAAGGCAAGAACCACCACCGAGGTGAAGGGGGATGCCAGCAGTGGCCACAGGCTCTTCCAGGGCAGGCGGGGGCGGGAAGAAATGGCCTCGGGAAAGCAGCGACTGCAGGCCTGCAGCATGCAAGGCCCCACTTGGTGGGCTTGTGCTGCCGCACTCGTGCCCCACGTTCAGAGAAACACAATGGTCCTGGCTGAGGCAGCCCCCTGTGCTGGCGCCGTAACAAGGGGCCCAGCCTGCGTTGGCACACTCAGAGAACATTCTCCGCAGCACTGAAGGCTGTGGGGTGAGAGAATGATGCAGGCTGAGGACGGGGGCCCTACTGGCCCCTACGGCACAGGCAAACGGCAGGAAAAGGCCCATCCTGCCCGGAGCTGGGCCCCATCCTGTTGGGCAGCACTCCACGGCCAGGCTACGGTGCCATCACCACACTCTGCTCGCCGTGGTCCACGCTCCAGAGGCGGTAGAACTCAGCAAAGTCCACATAGGGTTCCACACGGCCGTCCTCGCCGGGCGGGAGGGAGTGGGCAGGCCGGGAGCGGAAGAGGCCCCCGTCCGAGCTGGAGCTGCTGCTCTGGGTGTGCGTGTTGGTGGACTGCAGGGTCAGGGTCGGGCTCTGGCTGTGGGCACGACAGGGGCAAGTCAGTCACAGGCCTTGGCTTCTGGCCTGGGGACACACGGCGCCTGCCTTGGCCAATCCCTCTGGGCACAGGCCTCTCCTCTGACAAAGGCAATCACGAGAGCCAGCCCGCCCAGCCCACCTTCTTTGGGCAGGTGAAAAGTGAAAAGCATTTGTGAAGTTCTAGCTATAAGTGACTACTTAAATTACCTGGAATTAAGTAAAACGGGCCACTCACATCAGTGCTCAACAATCACGGGGGGCTAGTGGCTGCTGTGTGGGACACAGAACACGTCGCCCTCCGAGCTGTGCTGAGCTGGACGCCATCCATTCCAACCTCTCTGAATCCACCCTACGCCAGACCCCACTGACCGCAGGGAGGCCAGCATTCTTCTCCCAGGAAACCTCCTCACTCCTCCTCCTCGTTCCTCTCACTGCTGGGTCGGGACAGGTCCCCCCAGGCACCCACCCTCAGAGCGTGTAACATCTGGGAATTACCTGCCAGCCCACTGTCCTGCAAACGCCCCGCAGTGCCTAGCACTCTGCACTGGGCCAGCTCCGGGGGCCCAACTGAGCTCCAGTGCAGGGTGGAGGAAAGAGGCTGTTTGGGGCTCTGGGGAGCTGGAGGCACAGAACGGCTAGTCTCCCTGCCTGGTCCGGGACAACCGCTACCACTCCGGCCTTTGTGGACACAGCTGGTGGCTCCGCTACAGGGGCGGGGAGATGCCCATTACAAGGCCCCTCGAGCGGCAGCGGCGGGGGGAGGCGGGCAGGGAGCTGGAAAGGCCCCCTGCAAGGCAGAGGGAAACCTTACTGGTGGCCCTTCCAACTGGCCAGCTCCTGAGTGGGCCGGGTGTGGCATCTCTATTATTCTCTGCGGGGGCTGGAATGTGGAAACCGGACCCACCCCCTGCTGTGGCAGCTGGTTGCGGGCGGGACACACTCCCCAGAATGGAGGGGGTGGGGTGGACACCAGACCTGTCAGGCAGGTCTGCCCTGCAGAGTGAGAAGGCCTGCCCGCCACACCCCCAGGATCCAGACCCCCCAGCTGCGGCCACCCCTCCCCAAGCCTGAAACTAGAGGCCTCACTTCAAACCTAACACTGGACACTTTCAGTCAGAGCGCACCGGCTCCCACGGGCCAGCACAGGTCAAACAATGCCCCACAAGCACGGGTGCCATGGGGTGGCCTCCCAAACCACATGCTCTGAGCTGGGAGCAAAGAACAAGAGGAGAACATTCCTATTAAATGAAAACTGACCCGCGGCACCTGCAGGAAGAAGTGAACAGCCCGCTGTCTGCATGAACCGCCTGTCCCCACCCCTCTCTGCCCGGCTTCGGGGAGCTGCTGGAACCAGATCTAGGCAGGCCTCCCCAGGGATGTGGAGTTGGGGAGTTCAAGAGGAACAAGACCCTATAGGACACGGCCTGTGACCACTCCATCCAGGGACCGAGGGCTGTCCTCGGGAAGCAGGCCTGCCAGAAAGCAGCTGGAGCTGGGGGTGGGCGCTTACTTGGTGAGGGTGGGAGTGGCCTCGTCCAGGGTGGAAGCGCTGTGGGCCCCGTTGACCAGCTGGCCCTGGGAGGGCATGACGAGGGACAGGGTCACGCTGGTCTTGCTGGTGCTCTGGGCGCTCGAGTAAGGCACGGACACGGGGTACACGCGTCCTCCAGGGGCTATGGGAGGAAGAGAGTGTGCGCCATGGATGCAGCTGGTGGGGAACCCTGGGGTGGCAGGAACAGGACTGCGCTGGGGGCCGAGAAGATAGGCGGGGGCCCGGCTCGGTGCCCCGAGCTCGGCCCTCTGCCCCTTGGGACGGCAAAGGAGTATCTGGCAGAGACAAGGTCCTGGCCAGGCGGGGGCCTGCTCTCAGCAGCAAAGATTGCTGGTGCTCAAGCAGGAGAAATAACCAGGGCTGTGCTGACTCAATGAAAGGGTTACTGCATGGCTTCCCACGATGCTTTAACCCGAGGGCTAAGAATGCTCCTGGGTGAGGTTGGCCCAACAAAAATATGGTTGCAATAACAACCTAAAACTGCAGGAACCCCGCTGTCCGTGGGAGAACTAATCCTTCTGTGGATGCCTGAGTGCTGGGGCTCGCTTGTTTGAAAAAAGAAAAGGAAACGCAGCCTCAGGAACTGATGGTCTTGACACTACACAGCACTAGGAGGGAGGGCAAAAGCGCAGTCGCCTCTCTTCCTGGGAAACTCGATTCAGAATTAAACCAAATCACCTCCAACGCAGGTAACTGTGCCTAGGTCCCTTCCTCCCAGGGCCTTGGTCTCCCTTCTGTAAATGGTCACTAATGAGGATGAAAGGCAATGTGCAGGTGAGGTGCCTGCTGCACAGCAGGCCCGGCCAGCGGGGCCATGGTCCCAGAGATGTGGCCGACGGCGCTGCCAAGCGCCTCCCGCAGCTCGGGCCTTTAGGGGGAGGCCGGGGCAGAAGGCGCTGTCCTGGTTTCACAGACAAGAAGGGAAATGGAAGCGCAGCTCAGAGAGCTTTCAGGTCAGAACCCGACCTGGAAGTGCTCAAAGGCAGGCCCCCCAACGCCACTCCACCCAAGGCACCGAGGCCCAAGGCCTCAGCAGCTCTGCCCGAGCCCAGCCCCGGACAGTGGCCTCGGATGCCTTCCTGTGCGCGCGGCACACATACCTGGGGCCGGGGAGGGTGCGGACTGGCTCATCTCGCCCAGGGGGTAGCCGAAGTTGCGCACCAGCAGGGTCATGTCCTCGTGCCTGGGACAGAACTGGGCGCGCTCCCCGCCGCTGGCAAAGGTGTCGCCGTGGATCCGCTTCACCCGGTCCACCACGGCCTGCGCCACCGCGTCCAGCGAAGTCTGCTTGGCGAACTCCGTGTCGATCATGGCGGCGATCTCCTGGGGTGGGGGGCACCAACCCGGTAGGAGCGAGCGGTCCCGGCGACTGCAGGCCCCAACTGCGCCAGGACACTGAGGGGTCACCAGCCAAGCCTGTGGTCTGAGCTTCTCAAGCTATTCAGGATAACTCTCCCGGAACTTTCTCATTAGAGAAGATGCGACCTTGTGATTTCTCTGATTTTTGGCTTTCAGACCAAAACAATGGGGGAATAACATCCACCTCGCTGCATTACAATGAGGATAAAATGGATGTGAGGGCACTTCGGAGACTACTAAAAAGCCCAGTACAAACTGTCATTATGAACAAGCTTTCTTTCCTGGAACAAACTTCCTGTAGGAGATAATATGCCAGTTTTGCCAGAGACTGAGGACACAGGGTGAAGATGGGGCCCTGTCCCCAGAAAAGACCACTGTTCAGTGCATTCCAGAAGCCAGAAGAGGCCGCCACATAATCTTATTGTGAAAACCAAAGAAACGAAAAAAAAAATCACGCTGCTGGCCGCAATCTCTTGGAAGTAGGAGAGCAGAAGCAGGTAACAGGAAATGACCCGGGCATGGTCCAGGGGAGGTGCAAGAAGTGGGCTCAGCTCCATCACTGAGCAGCTATGTCACCTCAGACAAGACCCTGGACTCTGTGAGCCCCAAATTCCCTAACTGACATGGCAGTGAGCCCTTGCCCCCACTTCGTTATCAGGCAACTGGAAGCAATGAGATAAAACAGGTGAAAAACCTAGAGCACAGGTGGTAAGAGACAGTTAGGCACCTAGACTTACCCTTCTTACTTCTCATTAGGACAGAATCACAGATGGAAGGAGGAGCACCAGCTGAACTTCCCTGCCCGGCCCCGCCAGCCGAGGTCTTCCCTTCAAGGTCATCCTTCAAGTGACTGCCTCAAGTCCCACTTCAGAGACACACTCACAATCCGAGGCAGAGGGGAAAGCAGCATCTCCCACGGGCTGAGGACCTATGTCTACCTTGCCCGGCCCTCAACGCAGCCCCACAAAGTTAAGAGGTCAGCATCCTTGTCTTAGAAACGAGGAACAACTAAAATTGTCTCAGCTCAAAGAGTAAAGTGGAAGAGGCAGTGGAGTGGGACCTGGGCAGGCCACACAAGCCCTTGTCTGGCTCTGTGTAAAAGGCTGCACCCCTGCGGGCCAGGCCCTTCCCGACAGTCTCCAGAGCCATGCCTGCCTTCACTTTCCTCACCCTCTTCCCTGAGGCTCCACTCAGGGCCCCGGGGACTGACACTGCTTCAGGTCCAGAAAAGCAAAGCTTTTGGGTGGGATGGGTTTGCTTGGAACTCTGGGCTTTTTCTTCTCCCAATTATGAACACAGCAATGTCTGGCAAAAGCATTTGAGAATCAGAACTCTAGGTCTCTGATTACCCTGGAGCTGAGCAGGAGAGCTGACTGCAGCCCCCGGGAAGCATGCCACCCTGCAGGCTGGTCAGCCACGCTCTGCCCATGCCCAGCTCACCTGGTTGGCCTGCCCAGGCCCGTGGGCTGCCTCCAGGGCCTTGTACAGCCCCTCAGACATCAGCACCAGGAAGCCTGTCACCCCATCCAGGGGCTGTGCACCGTGGATTTCAGGCTCTGCGATGATCGGCTTGGACTTGGCAGCGCTGTGGGAAGAGAGTGGAGGGGAGAGCTGTGCTTGGAATGGGCCCTGGGACATTTATCCTGGTGAGAAGAATCTATACCCAGAACGTAAAATGAAACATACTTCTGACCAGAGGGAAAGAAACAGAGGAAAGAGCAAAACCAAGGAAACAGACCTGTCTTCTGAGGACAGCTGCTAAAATAAAGCTCAGCAGGCCAGGAAAGTCAGTGGGCAGCTGAGGTCAGAACAGCCAAGGTCAAAGGCCCAATCCTGGCCCCACTCCACATCTCCTGTCCATAAAGAAGTCCACATCTCCCTGAAGCTGACCTGGAGTCCAATACACTCCAGCTGCAAAGGGACCATGAACTGACGGCCCATCAGAGCTGGGCAATGTCAGGAAGTTCCAACACATGCATGCAGGGCAAGGATGAGGGGACGCTCCTGGCAATAGGGTTTAAAAGAGTGAGTCTGAAACACCCCAAAGTCCATCAGCAGGGGCAGGTTAGGCGGGTGCTGACAGCTACACCCTGGAATCCTAGCAGCAGCTACCAAGAATGCGGCAGCCGAGACTGCAGGTGTGCAGGAAAGGAGAGCCACAAGCCTAAGCTGAGAACAGCCAGGTGCACAACGCGGCATGGGATACGGGGATCTGTTGCTGTTCTGAAAAAGAAATCTGCCCCCTCCCTGCACCCACCAAACACCCACCACACACACACACACGTATACGCTCATGTGCACAGAGACTAGCAGCCTCTGAGGAAGGCGTCTGAGCCTGGGGTGGGAGGAAGATCCACTTTCCACTCCATATCCTGGGCACTTCTTCAATCGTTCTAAAGGCAATGTGCCTTCCCATAAAGCAAACACAACCCCGTGAATTAGAGACAGAAGGTTCCAAACTCGATGATTTAAACCCAAGCTCTGAACCCAGGCTCCCTGGGTGCAAGTCTTGACTCAGCCCATTGTTAGCGCTGAGGCCAAGCAGGCCACCCACTGTCTGCGC
>SJXQ01008660.1:393055-412964 GCA_006408695.1 Aepyceros melampus
CACTGTCTGCGTGTGTCAGTCTCCTCATATGAAAATATCTTTGGGGCAGAAACAGCACCCATCTCACAGGGCCTGAGTGAGGACGGAGTAAGAGCATGGATGTTTAGAGCCGTGCACCGGCTTAGATGAAGGCTCACAGTTATTACCCTCTCCCGTCTGCTGCAAGCACTGGGTGGCGCCCAGCGGGGACAACCTATCTGGCACCCCCGCCTCGGCCTCAGCCACGAGCGCGCTGACCAACAGCCTTCAGTCCGTTTCTGTCCACACGAGGCAGCTCATGCCAACTCTGGCCTGCCAGGCCCCATGGCACCAGATGCTGCCTGTGGCTTTGACCCAGCTCCCTAACTGACCCCCTGCCAGCCTGGTCTACAGGATCACGACTCCTAGCCTGCTGGGTCCAGGGCCTGCCCCACACCAACCTCTCTGGGAGGATGAAAGAATCTCCTTGGGCTCTGAACTACCTCAACTCTAATTCTTGTCCCCAGAGCCTACAATCTGTTATCTACCCCTGGGCCTCTGGTCTTCCAGACAAATGAGGAGCAGCTGGGCCGGCGCTTACCTGAGTAGGTCGACGTCAGTGTACCCGTACTTGACCTTGTAATCCCCGATGCGCCTGGTACTCTCCTGCCCACAGATGACCCCCACTTGCTTGATCTTTCCTGCATCCAAACCTACCAGAGAGAGAAAAACACACCTCAGGCTTTGTTCATAAAGAACAACCCAGCGGCTTCCCTGGTGGTCCAGCGGTTAAGAATCCGCCTACCAATGCAGGGGACGAGGGTTCAATCCCTGGTCTAGGAAAACAGCACATGCTTCCGAGCAACTAAGCCCATGTGCACAACTACAGAGCCCGCAGGCCCCAGAGCCCGCGCTGCCTAAGAGAAGCCAGCACAGGGAGAAGCCCACACGCCGCAACCAGGGACGAGCCTCCGTCACCACAGCTAGAGAAAGCCCGTGCACTGCAACAAGGACCCAGCGCCGCCAAAATCAATAAACAAAAGAGAAAAAAAAAAAAAGAACCGAAGGGGATGACAAAGGCATGTCCTCAAAAACAAAGCAATGGGGACCCACTGAACAGGAAGCGAGGTCACAGCAGGGAGCCTTGGAAGGCAGCTAACCCCAAGTGCCCCAGTGTCCCCAGCCCCACTGCTGTCGGAACACGCCTGGCTCAGAGTCCCTCCCCTACGGGAGACGAGATCCAGCCCCGGCCAGCCCGGCTCCCTCTGTGGCCTGAGCTCACAAGGGAGAGCGGGGCTGGCCGTGGCAGGGCTGGAGTCCCAGGACTTCTTTGGCCTCTCAGGCTCCACCAGCAACAGTGAGCACCAGGGACACTTAGAAGCAATCCACACGTGATAACTCTTTCAACCCTTACACCATCCTGAGTGTTACTATTATCCTCATTGCACAGAAGGGGAAACTGAGGGACAGAAAACGAGTAAGATCCCAAACCACCAGCGAGTAAGTGGCCAAGCTGGGATTCGACCCCAGGCAGGCCGGTCCCAAGCCCAAGGTCACAGCCTGTCCACATTGTACCTCTCTCTATACAGCCACCAGAAGGTGCAGAATGAGCCACCAGGTTCAAGCCCCACCCCCCAGAGCCCTCGGCCGGCACTGCTCGCCCCCACTCACCCAGCTGCGAGAGCCGGAAAAGCTCATCCTCATTCTCTGTGGTGTGGTCCACGTTCAGCTGCGTCACCTGCAGGCCATCCACCGTGGATTTGCATAGGAGTGCGCGGTTTGTACCTGCAGCAGAATGCGAGCAGCTGAGCTAAGACTGAGAGCACAGCGAAGAACGGGACACATTGTAAAAGAGAGAAGAGGCAGGCATCTCACATGCGGAACTCCTTCAAAAGAGCAAAGAAAACAGGCTCAGACCACTGAAGCGAGTCACTAGCTGGGGAGAGCTGATGAGATTAAGGAATTCATTCAAACTTTTCCAGTGTCAACCAAGGATGATTATGATTTGAATAAGAGACCTTTTTTCTAAGGAGACACATTGCAATATTTACAGATAACATGACAGTGTCAGGATTTGCTCCATAACAGGCAGGGACAGAGGGCTGTGGATGAAATGAAACTGGCCAGGGGAAGGGATGTTGGGGCTGGGGGAGGGGCACACAGAAGTTCATTAAATGCTATTCTATTTGTTTACAGTTTTGAGTTTTTCCCATAATGAAATCTTAAAGGAAGGAGGAAGAGAAGAGGCACCATGTCAGAGGGATCTCTCCAGAGCCCCTGCAGTAGCCTGCACCCAGGGCGCACCAGCTTCTTGGGTTCCCAGATGGCCCTTCTTTGCTAAAAACCCCATCAGCCCTGGGACCCCGCCCCGCCTCCAGGCTGCACCTAGCCCATCTTGGTCCCCTTCACAGGATGCCACATGGGCCTTCCACAGACGGGCAGCCTCTCCCAGAAGAGGAAGCCACTGAGGTGGGGCAGAGAGGGCATGCAACTCCCCAAGCCACAAGCCAGTTAGGGACAGAGTAGGGACTAAAGCTAGGATGCCCGCCTCCTAGCAGGTACTTCAAACACTCTGGGCTGGGACCAAGATATCATGCGGAGTAACCGGAAACACCCAGCGGCCTCAGGACACTTCTGTGTCTGGGGAGCAGGCTGGCTGCCCAAAGGACTCCCGGATCCTGAGGTGACCTTCCTTCCCACTGCCCGACCTTGGGACAGGCAGGCGGCTCACCGACATTGGCCACGTAGAGCCTGTTGTTGAGAAGGACTGCCACGACAGCCATGGCTCCTCCCGAGATCTCCTTCTCCAAGGCCTTGAGTCTTTCGAGGATCTTCTGATACTGAGGAGGCAGCTGGTGCTGAGGGACACCCTAGAAGCCATCACGGGGGGTTCAGAGCAGGCCAGGACTTGGAGACCATCTCACCCATCTGCCCTCCCTTAAAGAGCAGGCATCTGAGGCCCGGCCAGGAGGGAAGCTGGCTGCAGCGCCAGAACAGGTATCTTTCAGGACAAGCAGGCACGACCTCACTTGTCCCGGCAGCCCCGGAGCCTAAAGCATGACGTGAGTAGGCAGGTGACGAGGCCTGGACTGATTCGGGCCAAGGACCACCTGACAGGGGCTTCTCTCACACCCCTGACCACCCTAAGCAGAGCCTCAGAGCACGGCTGCTCACAGTTGGCCAACAAGGTCCCTAGAGAACAGAACCATCGCCCACCCTCATCCCATCAGGAACTATCCCCCTAATGCCTGCTGCTTGGGCCCAGCTGTGTTGATGGCTTGGGAGGAACATGGCAGATGAGTCCTTGCTCCAAGCAAAGACGGGCCTTGCTTTTCCAGAGGCACAGGCTGAGGACATTACCTCGGGTAGCTGGGACTGGAGGCTTGCCTTCTCAGCCAGTGCGTCATCAATGGACTCCAGGAAGCTCCTCTCCACCACATCAAAAGCCTGGATGCAGGGGACAAGGAAGTGAAGGCAGGTTAAAATACCACTGTCACCTGAGGCTGAAACGCCCCTTATTATTAGCAACAAGTCATAGCAACCGCAGGTCGCCACGTGATAGAGCTTCACACAGGGCACCGGCAGGCGCCGCTGCTCCTGCAGAGCAAGGTCTGACAAAGACAGCCCCGTGGGCCTGGTGCCTTCCAGGAGGCAACACAGAGCAACCAGAGAAGCAAGAGACGGCAGAGAGGCTAAGAGCACAGGCTTGGAGTCAGGCCACCTGGGGGTGAACGTCAGCTCTGCCTCTGCCGGCCAGTCTCAGCCCCTCATCGATGACACAGAGGAAGTGCTGCCCCGAGAGTCACTGAGAGCATTCCCCCGAGTACCCAGCCCTGGCTCAGAGTGAGTCTAGGTCAGTGACAGCTAATGTCACCGCCACATCCTGAAGGCCCCCTGACACGGGCCATGCTGTCACCTTTCCCAGAGGCAGCTGACAGTTCCGGGCACTGGCCCCGAGTGATCAGGCCTTTGGGTGCCAACGCAGGAAAATGGCTGGGAACGCTGTTCTCGAGGAACCAGAATCCACCATTCTCATCTACAATTAATGCCTTGGGACTCGCTTCCAAAAGGAGATGCCAGGAGGAGAAACTCCAGAACCACAGCAAGCAGGAATGCAGAACTGGAAAACGCACCAGCCAACCAGGAGTGAGGGGCTGCAGAGAGCAGGGCCCGGGAGCTGCGGTCACTGAGGCCGAGCGTCTGAGCCTCATGGAAAGAAAGGGGTCACCCTAAACACCCTGCTTCTACCAGGGCTCAGCAACTCCCACCTCAGCCCTGGGTCCAAGGTGACGTCCATAAGCCCTTCCCCAGGAGGCTCTCCTCTGGGCCAACCCTGGAAGTCACAGTCGGCCTGCCCGAGCCCAGTACCTGCAGCAGCACCCGCCGCACGTCGGCCTCGGTGTGCTCAGCGCTGAGCTGGCCCAGCAGGAGCTCCGCCGACAGCCGCTGGGCCACGAAGTTGGTCACCCGGTTGCCATCATAGCCGTTGAAGACCCCGTACAGGAAGCAGTTGTTCTCACTCCTGACAGAGAGGGCAGGAGAGGCCTGAGACCAGGGCTTCATAGGAGACTGACTCCAGCTCCAGAGTGAGGGGATGAGGAAAGCAGCCAGGGAGACAGAAGACACAGCGGCTGTGGCTTCAGGTGAGCACCTGGGTCCCACTCTGACCATCATTTCTCTCTGGCCATAACCTTCTGGGATGCCCTCTGTCCCCTGGAGCAGGCCCTCGGCTGGTCTGAGGTCTAGAGGCAGAAGGGACAGCACAGACACCACCTCCTGTGGGCCACGCTGCACTGGGAAGCCCCACGTAAAAGAGCTGCCAAACTGCTTTTCTTGCGAGCCTGCTTCTGCTGCCCGGCAGAGCAGTGGCAGCGCCTCACCTGAACTTGAGCCAGTTGTCCTCTGGCGGATGGCTCTCAGTGCCCTTGCCGTCAGCGGAGTAGCTGCGGTTGGAAGCTGAGCCGACCCCCGAGAGGTGGCAGAGCGGCAGGTCGTCCGTCCAGCTGGGCTGCTGCTCCTGGGAAGGACACCAGGACACCAACACGCATTACCTTCTCACCCAGGGCAGACCCTACCTCATCTTCTTTTTCTTCCCCAGCAAAAACCTAGCAGGCCCAAAGCCCCACCCAAAAGGTTCCACTTCCTCCTGGAAACGACAACGCGTTTATGCACACACACCTGCTGAAGGGTTTGCATGGTTTCTGTCTAATCCACAAACGGTCCCCAAGACACCTGGAAAAGACTGGAGTCCCCAGACGCAAGGTTCAGCAGTGGTCTCCAGGAACACGCTGCACTACAGACGTAGCACAAGTCACACAGACACAAGTGAAGGAAACTCCTCGCGTGAAACTCCCTGGTGGCTCCCTCACACCACAGTCCCTCGGGTGCTGCTTCAAACTGCAGATTTCCAGGCCCTTCCAGAGTGTCTGATCCTGGCGGGGCTCAGGCTGTCTGTATAGGCAGCTCTTCCCAACCTTGAGAAACTGACAAAGCTCAGCCGCACTCACTCCTCCTGGTACTAGGGTCTCCACCCCTGGTTCCTGCTTCACCCTGGGGTCCAGTCCCGTCTGCGCCCGCCCCCCACATGCTTCTCTACTAGTATCAAATGCTTGGAGTGCCCTGTCCACATTTCACTCTTTCTTCCTGTTTGGAACAGCCTCTTTGTCTAATAATTCTCCCTGTCCTTCAGGACTCTGGCTAGGGAGTCACCAACTCCAAGTCTTCCTTCAGGAAGATCTTCCCCCAGACTTGGTTGCCAGCCCTCTTGCGTATCCCTACTACACCTGGTCCCCCCAACCCTGCCTGTGTCTGACTCCCATTCTACCCCATAGGTCTCAAAGCAGGCTGTTCAGTACAACCAAGATGGAGCTTTAAAACATGCACAGCTGTCCAAGAGCCAGCTCAGACAGACTCTGCATTTCCTCAAGCTCCTTGGGGGACACTCTGAACACCTGCATTCTCTAAGCCCCAGAAAGGACCGTGACACAAGGCCCAGGTGTGATCCATGGCGTCCCACTGGAATCCTCCCCTCCACCCAGCCCCCACCAGGGAGCTGTGTCTGGTTGACAGAGGCATTCCTGTGCCCACCATGCTGAACTAGAGCAAACTAAAACAGCTGGGAAAATCCAAGTTCAGCTCAAGGAGAGTAAAATTTGGATTGAAAGCTTTACTGAAATTGAACAAGCACGAATACTGTGCACAACTTCTTACAAGTCAGCAGTCGCAGTCTTCAAAAAAGGATGTGAAAACCACTTCAGCCAGCTTTTGCAATCAGATATGTAAAACGCCTGTGGTTTAGCTTTTGTGGCACATTTCATCGTTTGTTTATTTACATACTAACAGGGAGGGACTTTACGGCTTTTTTTTTTTTTTTCCATTTTAATTGCGTCTATGCTGCATTTATTTCAGCACTTCAATTGTATGCTTTGCACCATGGAGCAACTTCAGCAGGCTGTGGGAGTTCGTTTTTATTTTTAAATTAGCCTATAGTAACACTGCCTTTCTGGTGGGTAGGTCTATGAATTTTAACACTTGCAGAGATTTGTGTAACAAACTGAGACACAGAACAGCCACAACTGAGACAAAGAACAGCCCGGCAACCCCAAACGTACCCTCAGGTGCCCCTTCGAAGCCATACCTTCCTCTAACTCCTGGCAACCACTGACCTGTGCCCCGCCACTATGCAGTCTTTTCAAGAATGCCATAAATGAAGTCACGTGGTACATAACTTTCCCCCTCTTTTACTGTGGTTAACACATAGACGATAAGCTTCATCATTGTAACCGTTTCTAAGTGTGCATCTTACTGCTATTAAATAGATTCCCAATGTTGTGTGGCATCACCACCATCCATCCCCAGAACCCTTTCCATCTTGTGAAACGGAAACTCTAAACCCATCAAACAGAAACTCTCCATTCTCCCCCTCCCCCAGCCCCAGGCCACCACGACTGTACTCTAGGTCTTTAAGGGCATAACCTTTTGACGCTGGCTTCTCTTGCTCAGCACTATGCCTTTGAGATTCATCGAAGTTGGTGCCAGCATCAACAGTTGGTCCCTTTTTATTGTAGAGCAGTATTCCATCAAACGCATGTGGCAGAGTTTATCCATTCATCCCCTGAAGGGCATCTGGGCGGTTTCCAGTTTGGAGCAATTATGAAGAGAGCCATCATAAACACTCATGGGCAGGTTTCTGTGTGACGTAACTCTTCATATCGCTAGGGTAAACACCTAAGAGTGAGACTGCTGTTTAACTTTCTAAGAAACTGTCAAGTTGTTTTCCAGAGCGCTGTACCATTTGCATTCCACAGGTAACGCACAAGCGTTTCGGCTGCTCCCCATCCTTACTACTGCGTGCTGTTTTTTCTTTAAGTTAGGCATTCTAAGAAGTAAGTACTTACATCTCATCACATCTTTAATTTGCATCTCCTAATGACTAATAAAGATGTGAAACATCTTTTCATGTGCCTTTTCCGTCATCCACATTTCTTCCTTGGTGAGGCATCTGTTTAAGTCTCATGCTCATGTTTTAATTGAGTTGTTTTCTTAACTGCTGAATTTTGAGAGTTCTTTATATATTTTGGATAAAAGTCATTTCTTGCATATGGGATTTGCAAATATTTCCCCAGTCTGTAACCTGCTATTTCATTCACTTACCAGTGTCTTTTGAAAAGCAACTTTTTAGCTTTAGTGAAATCCACTTAATCATTTTTTTCTTTCATGGTTCACACTCTTGATGTCATGCCTAAGAACTCTCTGCCCAGTCCCAGGTCAAGAGATCTTCTGTTTTCTTCTAAAAGTATTAACGTGTTACATTTAGACCTGCGATCCATTTTGAGTTAATTTCTATATAAGGCAGGAGATTTCGGTCAATTTTTTTTTTTTGCAAATGGATGTCCATTTTTTCCAATACTGTTTGTTGAAAAGATTATTCTTTCTCCACTGAATTATCTTTGCATCTTTGTCAGAAATTAAGTGGCCATACTTGTATGTGCCTATTTCTGGACTCTGTTCTACTCTGTTGATCTATGCGTCTATCCCTCGATCAACTCGATGATCTTGATTACCGTGACTTTAAGTCTATATTTAAAATCTACATTATAAAATTGGTTAGTGTGATGCCTCTAACTTTAATCTTTTTCAGAATTGTTTTGGCTATTCTAGTTCCTTTACCCTTCCCTATAAATTTTAGAATCGGCTTGTCTGTATCTACCAGAAAATCTGCTGGAGTTTTGACTGGAATTGTTTTAAATCTATAGATCAATGTGAGGAGATGTAATACCTTCACTAGGTTGAATCTTGCAATTCATCAACACAGTATGTCTTTAAATGCCCTTGTGTTTTCTTTACAGGATTTTTTAAAAATACACACAATTTCACCACAAGGGCTAAAAAACTATCCTGTGACAACAGAAAATATGACTGAAACCTGTGAGTGGAATAGGAACAGCAATAAGAGCTGAGTTTCTGCTCAGCTCCCGGTGATGCTGGCTATTTATTAGATTGGTGCGAAAGTAACTGGTTTTGCACTGTTGCTGAACTTTGCTGTCTGATACTGGCATATATCCTTAAATAAATGTGGTTATGTTATACATAATTTTAATGCACATTTCCCCTTTTATTTATTTATTTTTTTTGCTAATGACTTATTACTGCTGTTTATATTTACTTTAGACTAGGGAAATGATGTTAGACACAAAAAAAAATTCAAGTGATCTTCTTATTTGAGTTCAAAATGGGTCATAAAGCAGCAGAGACAACTCGCAACATCAACAACGCCTTTGGCCCAGGAACTGCTAACGAATGCACTGTGCAGTGGTGGTTCCAGCAGCTTTGCAAAGGAGACGAGAGCCTTGAAGATGAGAAGCGTGGTGGCCGGCCATCGGAAGCTGACAATGACCAATGGAGAGCCATCGTCAAAGCTGGTCCTCTTACAAGTACACAAGAAGTTACTGAAGAACTCAGTGTCGACCATTCTACAGTCATTCAGCATTTGAAGCAAATTGGAAAGGTGAGAAAGCTCGGTAAGTGGGTGCCTCATGAGCTGATCGCAATCGGAAAAATCGTTGTTTTGCTTGGTAGGTGGATTCATTACCACTGAGATACCAAGGAAACCCTTAAAATCACCATTTTAAAGTGTCGTCTTCTCTTATGCTAAGCAACAAGGAACCATTTCTCACTTGGATTGTGATGTGCAACAAAAAAGGACTTTATGTGACAGCTGGCAATGACCAGCTCAGTGGCGGACTGAGAGGAAGATCCAACGCTTCTTCAAACTTACAGCCAAAGACACACTTGTACCAAATAGAAGGGTCACGGTCACTGTTTGGTGGTCTGTCGCCGTCTGATCCACCTCAGCTTCCTGAATCCTGATGAAAACACTACCTCAGAGAAGTATGCTCAGCAAATCGATGAGATGCACTGAAAATTACGATGCCTGCAGCTGGCACTGGTCAACAGAAAGGGCCCAATCTTCTCCGACAATGCCCGACCACACGTCAGACAATCACCACTTCAAAAGTTGAATGAACTGAGCTGTGACGTTTTGCCTCACCTGCCATATTCACCTGACCTCCCCGCAATGGACCACCGCCAAGCATCCTGACAACTTTCGCATGAAAAATGCTTCCACAACCAGCAGGAGGCAGAAAATGCTTTCTAAGAGTTCACTGAATCCCAAAGTATGGATTTTTATGCTACAGTAATAAACAGACTTATTTCTCATTGGCAAAAATGTGTTGACTTTAATGGACTGTAATGTGTTGACTATTTTGGGCTTCCCTGGTGGCTCAGGCAGTAAAGAAACTGCCTGCAATGCGGGAGACCTGGGTTTGATCCCTGGGTTGGGAAGATCCCCTGGAGGAGGGCATGGCAACCCTCTCCAGTATTCTTGCCTGGAGAATCCCTATGGACAGAGGAGCCTGCAAGGCTACAGTCCATGGGGTCGCAGAGTTGGACAGGACTGAGTGACTAAGCACACCACATTTTGATTAATAAATGTGTTTCAGCCTAGTTATAATGATTTAAAATTCATGATCCAAAACTGCAATTAACTTTTCACCAACCTAATAACTCTCTCGACAGGTTGAGCTACAGGGAAATAAAACAAAACAAAAAACTACTTCATGGTAACACAAAATTGTTTCTTGCTCTAATCCTAACCTGTCTCATTTAAAAGCAACAAAAATGTCTGTTTTAATGTAAGTGCAAGCTTGACTCTTTGGAATCCCCATACAACATTACATGATGAGAGTATATTTGATTAAACATATATTCATTCAACAAATATTTACTGAACATTTACAAAAGGCTGACATTACCCTCGCTGCTGTGGACACAGCAGAAAAAATAACCAAGGGTCCTTAACTTGAAATCTCCTTGCTAGGGAGAAAGACTTCAAACACGTTATACAATGAATAAACAAGGCACTTTTAGACAGGGAAATGCGCTATGGAGAAAACACATCAGCGTAAGGGGACAGACGGGGATGGGCAGGGCTCTTCTAGACGGGATGTTACAGGAGGCCTCCCTGGGGAGGTGACCTCTGAGACAGACCTGAGTGCTGATGCAGCAGTGGTCATTTCAAGGAGCCTTCCAGTCAGAGGAAACAGTACACGCAAAGACCCTGAGGTAGAACATAAAATGAGTAGCTTTAAGAGAGCATGAGGCTGGCATCGCCTCTGTGGTGAGGAGCAGGAAAAGTAGCTTGTTCCTGTGTCACACACATGCACGCACATGTGTGCCCTGGTGGGGACAGAGGGAGGCCTTTCAGGCCACAGAAAGGAGTTCACTGCCAAGGAGTTATTTTTCAAGAAAGAGATGTTGCCCTAAGCCCATGCACCACAACTACTGAGCCTGCTCTCTCTCTAGAGCCGGCGAGCTGCAACTACCGAAGCCTGCGTCCTGCAACGAGAGAAGCCGCAACAAGAGCCCTGCGCACCGCAACGAGGAGTGGCTCCAGCTCGCCGCGACTAGAGAGAGCCCGTGCACAGCAACGAAGACCCAGCACAACAGAAGACAAATTGATTTTTAAAAAAAGAGAGAAAGAAATACGTTGCCAATCATCCCCTATTATCTTAGATCTGATTAATATATCTTCATCCCCCAGAACCTCACAAAGGTCTCAGGAAACCTGGCAAGTAAATTTTCACAAGAAATTCCTTGTCTAGGGTCTCTCTCCTGCCTCCAACTGGGATGAAGTTAAGCACAAGAATAAGCAGAGGCATAAAAGCAACTCCTCAATCATGACTGTCACTTGTCCTCTTGAAAAGATGGGCCAAGAAGCCAAATTTGGCGCTCTGAGATGCCATTAACTGTTTTAAGGCGTGGGAGAATACATTTACACGTTCTAGAATCCTGCCTGTGATTAACACTGAGATTAAGATGGACTGAACTCGTCTTCTAATATGAGATGAACAATACAAATATGTCACCCACGATGCAAAACTTGTCATCCATGCTGCAATCACTGTGCTTCCCCTGCCATTTCCTAACCCCCACGAGGGACAGACACAGGTTTCCAGGGACTTGAATCTTTCCAACACATTCATACTTTCCAGCAAAAAAGAAATTATTACCCAAGCAACGTATGGCCCCACTCAGCACTGAGAAATACACTATGAGAAAGACTGGTACATTAGTTTCTCTCACAGGAAGGAAACAAGTTCAGGTGGATGGCTGGGGAACTCGACGTGGCAGGGGAACAATTCGTGTAAAAGCACTTCACGATGGGAGCACACGATGCAGCTCTCGGAAGCAGGCTGACGCTGCACTGGCGGCTGCAGCCGTGTGTGGCTGACGTGAGCGCAGCAAGCTCCCCAACCAGAGAGACTGTGTGTCTGATGGTGGTCAACCTACTCAGCAGGCACCTTATTCTTCAGAGAGTATTTATGCCTAGTGTTTGGATACTTAAACAATGTCAAGTGCTTTTTCTGATATTTGATTTTCATAATGATGAGCTGGTAATATTTTGGAAATATATTATTTTATTAACTGGAAATCAGTGTTTAGGTCAACGGGTAAGTACTCCAGGGCTATTTTTATTTAAAGGCAGTCTTTGTCCATAAAGACACTTAAGGAAACTGTAATTGATGGATATTTTCTTAATGTGCCATTCTATGTATACTTCAGTCAGTCCTAACACCAGCATCTTAGTTAGTGAATAAACACAAGAGGTATTCGTGTTCAGATCAGGAACCCAGCAAGGATACTGCAACCTCCATCACTTAACAATCAATTAGAGGTATTAGCACATGCAATTAGACAAGAGAAAAGGAGGAGGGCTTAAGACTTGGAAAAGACATAGTTATTTTATCTGAATTTGATATGACAGTACTTGGAAATCCCAAAGAATAAATAATAAAACCAACTCAAAGGAAATAAATAAAGGTGGCAGGATAGAAAATCAACACAAAAAGTCAAAAGCCTTCATACCTAAAGAAAAGATGGGCATCTAGCCTCCAGGGGAAAATTCCTACTGTCAATTAGAACAGCAAAATCTTTTCTCTCGTAAGTTTTCTTGAGTCAGTCCCCTGCAACCACACTCCTGTAGAGGGTTTTTTAAACCTAAATTTTTATCGGTTGGATTATATCGTAATGCTTTCATCTCAGCCTTCCAGCCTGTTGACACAGTTTTGAATCTCACCCTTTGACAGATGGACAATCTCACTCAGCTGTCTTGTACAGATAAGGCCTGCTACAGAGTGTTCCAAATGATTTAAAAAAAAACTGTGACCAGAACAAAAAGCGTGGAAAGCTAACCCACTTCTGACAGGACATGTCCGCAGCAAACACAGAAGGGAAGTAACACCTCCACGGAAGGTTTATACTTGAAAAGCCATGTGTATTTTTGGAGCCTCAAATAAAGAGGTTACTGACCCTAGAGGTACAGTCCCAGAAACAAGCACACACCTAAAAAAACCCAACTATTCATGCATATGAACCATGCTGGGCAAAGTTCTCCTTATTTCACACTGGCACTCTTGAAACGCTGAGTTTCTAGACAACTTAACTTGGTTTGCTATTCAAATAAAGAAAAGAAGAAACTCAAAAAAATTACCCAAAGAGCATATTAAAAAGTATCTATGGTAGGGCTGGGCCTTCCCCTTTCTGTCTTTCTAAGTCCTGCCCATCCCCAAAGGCCCTGCTCTAACTAGTGCTGGAGGCCCATGCTTCCCAAACCTCAACGATCCAGTCACTATCTTTAACAAATTACCCGCTTCATGTTTGTTTTTAATATTATTTATCAACTTATTAGGTTGTGCAAGGTGTCAGCTGAAGCACGTGAACTCAGCTGCAGCATGTGAGATCTAGTTCTCTGACCGGGGATAGAACTGGGTCCCCTGCACTGGGAGCGTGGAGTCTCCGCTACTAAACCACCAAGGAAGTCCTTCATGTGTCTTCTTTAATTTCCAGCCCCCCCCTTTTTAAATTCAAATGGTTTCATTTTGAATGTGAACTTGTTAGTATTATAAGTAGAAAACATTACTGCCTGCCAGATCTTGACCGTGATAAAAAGGAAAACAAAACAAGGTTAGGATATTCTAACTGATCTCTTGGCCCACTGCACTGTGAGCTGAAACTCTGTTGAAAAAAAGGGAGATTAGCAAGAATCAGAAAGGTGTTTGGTCCTATGTACATAGTAGTTTATCTCTTGAGAGCATCACAAAGTTTGAAAGAGAACTAAAGAACAAATAACTTTCATGAGTAGCAATGAGTTTTACACCAGCACACACTGACCACCTCATGAATGTGTCCTAGGCTCTGGGAAAATACTGCCCAGGGCGGCAGGGCCCTTTCCCTGAGCAGCCATGTACCCTGGGCACCTGCTCCCTGGCCATCAATTCTTTGGCTTTGCGGCAACTCTCAGGTTGTAGCCTGGTACTGTTAACTGGCTACTTTATTTCACCGATTCGAAGACACGTATTTTCAACATTTTTAATATCTCGGCAGTTGGTGTATTACAAGTTAATCAGCAGTGTGCTTTCTCTCTTAGTAGTATATAAAATAATGATGTGTCCTTACAAGCAAGAGTGTCTTAGACCCGATGACATCTGGGCAATTTCTCAGGTACCTAGATTGCAGTCCCCACGGCAGCTCAAGTGTTCAGTAAGAAGCTGCCAGAGAATTCCAGGAGGTGCTGCCCATGTTGGAGTGGGAGAGTACTGGGTCCCCCCTGATTTTGGCAGTGGCCCCCAAAATCATTCTCATCCCGCTGTGGCTAAGTAAGCTTCAGTTGTATTCTCCCCCCTTTCTCCACCTCCATGGGGATTACCCACACCAAGCATTCCGTGCTGATTCTATTAAAACCCACCAGCCTGCCTACCCTCTTGCTTCCTTCCTCCACACTTCTGAAAGTTTTCAGAAAGGTCATTTATTTTCTATTCACACAAACCACCCACCCCTCCAGCCGGCACCCACTGATGCATGCTTTCTCCCCCGCCTGCAAATGCCAGGCCTGAAGCGCCAGCAGCAAGCAGCGCTTGAGCGCCTGAACACGAGTCGTGAGAAGCTGGAAAGGGGGCATCTCACGGCTCACAGAGCCGAGTAAACACAGGCAACTGTGAGCGTGGCCCACTTAGCTCCTCGATAGGCTACAAATTCATTTCTCACAAGAAAGAAACTGTTTCAAAAAGCCTAGTTTTGACTGTGAGGAGTTTCCAAAATTAATATTTTGGAATACATTTCTCTAGTGATTCAGCTGTATTTAACCCTTTAAGGGCGTTACACCTTGTGCACATATATTTATACATTAGCAGCTCATGTACATATGTGACCACGTCACATAAAATACTCCATGAAAGTCCCTGTGGAGACGCATCTCAAACTCCTGGGCAGCAGAAGTGGACAAAAGCATGATTCCAAGTTCAGGTCACAGCTTGAATATCAAATTATTATATGAAAAGGCCAAGTGTTTTTGTGGCGAAAGCACCCGGATTCCTTAGAGGCAAAAAGGAAGATCAGAAAGGGAGAATAAAGCCCCCAGGAAGATGACTCCGGGTGGGGCGGGGGACAGTTCCTTCTCTCCAAAAAGCCTAAAACACCCTGACGCCTCATGCTGTCTCCATCTCTCTGAATGACCTCCTTTTCCTTCCCCGCTTCTCTGGGAGCAACTCCACCCCTAGCGCCTGCATCTTTCACTAGGGTTTCCATCAAAGGTTCTGTTTTCGTCAGAGATATAGACCTGATACACTCTTAAAGGGGCTACCAATAATTGCGGAGTTTACTGTGCCCTAGAGCAGCTAGGCTGGAGAAGGCAATGGCACTCCACTCCAGTACTCTTGCCTGGAAAATCCCAAGGATGGAGGAGCCTGGAAGGCTGCAGTCTATGGGGTCGCTATGAGTCAGACACGACTGAGCGACTTCACGTTCACTTTTATTTTCATGCATTGGAGAAGGAAATGGTAACCCACTCCAGTGTTCTTGCCTGGAGAATCCCAGGGACGGGGGAGCCTGGTGAGCTGCCGTCTATGGGGTCGCACAGAGCCGGACACGACTGAAGTGACTTAGCAGCAGCAGAACAGCTAGACATTTTGATGGTGTATAAGATGATTACAGGTGATGACCTAAAGGATGTTTTCACTTTAAGGCTGTATTTATATTTTTTTTAATTAATTTTTATTTTTTTAGTTTGTTTTGCTTTACAATACTGTATTCATTTTGCTATACATTGACATGAATCAGCCACGAGTATACATGAACTCCCAATCCCGACCCCCACCTCCCCTCTCCCGCCCCACACCCTCTCTCTGGATTATCCCTGTGCATCAGTCCCAAGCATCCTGCATCCTGCATCAAACCTGGCCTGGCGATTCGTTTCACTTATGATATCACACATGTTACACTGCCACTCTGCCAACCCATCCCACCCTCTCCCTCTCCCACAGAGTCCAAAAGGCCGTTCTATACATCTGTGTCTCTTTTGCTCTCACATCCATATGACTATTAGAAAAACCGTAGTTTTGACCAGATGGACCTTTGTTGGCAAAGTAATATTGCTGCTTTTTAATATGCTGTCTAGTTTGGTCATAACTTTTCTTCCAAGAAGGAAGCATCTTTTAATTTCATGGCTGCAATCACCATCTACAGTGATTTTGGGCTGGAATGGGTGAATTTAACTCACATGTCCATTATATCTACTACTGTGGGCATGAATCCTTTAGAAGAAATGGAGTAGCCATCATGGTCAACAAAAGAGTCCAAAATGCAGTACTTGGATGCAATCTCAAAAATGGCAGAATGATCTCTGTTCATTTCCAAGGCAAACCATTCAATATCACAGTAATCCAAGCCTATGCCCCAACCAGTAATGCTGAAGAGGCTGAAGTTGAACTGTTCTATGAAGACCTACAAGACCTTTTAGCACTAACACCCCAAAAAGATGTCCTTTTCATCATAGGGAACTGGAATGCAAAAATAGGAAGTCAAGAAGCATGTGGGGTAACAGGAAAATTTGGCCTTGGAATACTGAATTAAGCAGGGCAAAGTCTAGTAGAGTTCTGCCAAGAGAACACACTGCTCATAGCAAACATCGTCTTTCAACAACACAAGAGAAGACTCTACACATGGACATCACCAGATGGTCAACACCAAAATCAGATTGATTATATTCTTTGCAGCCAAAGATGGAGAAGCTGTATACAGTCAGCAAAAACAAGACTGGGAGCTGACTGTGGCTCAGATCATGAACTCCTTATTGCCAAATTCAGACTTAAATTGAAGAAAGTAGGGAAAACCACAAGACCAGTCAGGTATGACCTAAATCAAATCCCTTATGATTATACAGTGGAAGTGAGAAATAGATTTATGGGGCTAGATCTGATAAAAGTTAAATCATTATTACCTTGAACATGTCAATGGATTCTTAGCTGTGCACCAAAAGAATGAGTGGTGAAAGAAAAAAAATAAATTGTACAGTGTCAAAAAAAAAAAAAAAGTTTTGTACACCCAAAAACATTACCAAAAAAGCAGAAACAAGACTTCCCTGGTGGTACAGTAGATAAGAATCTGCTTGCCAATGCAGGGGACACAGTTTCAATGCCTGGCCTGAGGAGATTTCACATGCCACAGGGCAACTAAGCCCACGGGCTACAACTACTGAGCCTGCATGCTGAAACTGCTGAAGGCCATGTGCCTAGAGTCTGTGGTCTGCAACAAGACAACGGCAATGAAGATCTGGTGCAACCAGATAAATACATTTAAAAAAAAGAAGAAGAAAGCAGAAAGGCAGAATGAGGGAGCATATTGGCCAATTATATTTATGGTAAGGGTTCAATATGCATAAAATATTTTAAAATTACTAAAATTCAACACCAGAAAGACAATGCAGCTTAGAAAAATGATCACAAAACTTGAATTCCTATTTATCCAATAAAGATATATAAATGGCTGATAAGTACATACAAGGGTGCCCAATATCTTTAGCCATTAGAAAAATTTGAATTACAATGAAATACTATTTCATTTCTTCACAGTTACTAGGATGGTAAAAGAAAGAAAGATGTAAAGAGGGAGGGAAAGAGAGAAGGAAAGAAAGAAAAATAAATATTGACGGGGATGTGATGAAACTGGAATCCTTGAATATTACTGGTGAAGATGTAAAATGATGCAGCCACTGTGGAAAGCAGCTACACATTTTCCTTAAAAAACTTAACATAAAATGACCATACAACTCAGCAATTGCACTCCTAGGTATATATCCATAAGGACTGAAACCAGAGACTTGAGCAAAAGTTTGTACATCAGTGCTCATTGCAGTAGTATTTACAATGCCCAAGAGTTGGAAACATCCCTAGTGTCCATCAAAGATGAATGAATAAACATGTGGTATACACATCAATGTAGTATTACACAGCCATCAAAAGTAATTAAGTTTTGATGCATGGTACAAAATGGCAAATCTTGAAAACATTATGCTTAAAGAAATAAGCCAGACACAAAAAATAAAAATCCTATGTCCTTCCACTTTTTTGGAATATCTAGAATAGGAAAATTCATAAAAATACAGAAATGAGATTAGAGTTTATCAGGGCCTGGGAGGGGGAAAGAATGAGGAGTTACTGATTAATGATTTCAGAGGTTTGGAAAGAGTTAGTGGAGGTGGTTGCACAACATTTTGAATATAAGCATGTCACTAAATTGTACATTTCAAAATGGTTAAAATGAAATATTTTATTAAATATATATTTTTTTCAAAAATAGTCAATGTATAAAGACAGATTTTAATTATCATTGCTATTTAAATATTTCTAATTATTTTATTTTAAGATCAATGGAGAAATAACTCCATAAAGAATGAAGGGATGGAGCCAAAGCAAAAACAACAGCTAGTTGTGACTGGGACTGGTGATAGAAGCAAGGTCCAATGCTGTAAAGAGCAACATTGCATAGGAACCTGGAATGTTAGGTCCATGAATCAATGCAAATTGGAAGTGGTCAAACAGGAGATGAAAAGAGTGAACATCAATGTTCTAGGAATCAGCAAACTAAGATGAACTGGAATGGGTGAATTTAACTCAGATGACCATTATATCTACTACTCTGGTCAGGAATCCCTTAGAAGAAATGGAGTAGCCATCATAGTCAACAAAAGAGTTAAAAACGCAGTACTTGGATGCAATCTCAAAAACAACAGAATGATCTCTGTTTATTTCCAAGACAAATCATTCAATATCACAGTAATCCAAGTCTATGCCCCGACCAGTAATGCTGAAGAACCTGAAGTTGAATGGTTCTATGAAGACCTACAAGACCTTCCAGAATTAACACGCAAAAAAGATGTTCTCTTCGTTATAAGGGACTGGAATGCAAAAGTAGGAAGTCAAGAAACACCTGGAGTAACACGCAAATTGGGCCTTGGAATACAGAATGAAGCAGGGCAAAGGCTAATAGAGCTCTGCCAAGAGAACGCACTGGTCTAGCAAACACTCACTTCCAACAACAAAAGAGAAGATTCTACACATGGACATCACCAGATGGTCAACACCAAAATCAGATTGACTATATTCTTTGCAGCCAAAGATGGAGAAGCTCTATACGGTTAGTGAAAACAAGACTGGGAGGTGACTGTGGCTCAGATCATGAGCTCCATATTGCCAAATTCAGACTTAAACTGAAGAAAGTAGGGAAAACCACTAGACCATTCAGGTATGACCTAAATCAAATCCCTTATGACTATACAGTGGAAGTAAGAAATAGATACAAGGGACTAGATCTGATTGAGTGTCTGATGAACTATGGACAGAGGTTCGTGACATTGTCTAGGAGACAAGGATCAAGACAATCCCCAAGAAAAAGAAATGCAAAAAAGCAAAATGGCTATCTGAGGAGGTCTTACAAATAGCTGTGAAAAGATGAAAAGTGAAAAGCAAAGGAGAAAAGGAAAGACATACCTATTTGAATGCAGAGTTCCAAAGAATAGCAAGGAGAGATAACAAGCCTTCCTCAGTGATCAGTGTAAATAGAGGAAAACAACAGAATGGGAAACACTAGAGAGCTCTTCAAGAAAATTAGAGATACCAAGGGAACATTTCATGCAAAGTTGGGCTCAATAAAGGACAGAAATGGTAGGGACCTTACAAAAGCAGAAGATATTAAGAAGAGATGGCAAGAATACACAGAAGAACTGTACAAAAAAGCTCTTCACGACCCAGATAATCAAGATGGTGTGATCACTCACCTAGAGTCAGACATCCTGGAATATGAAGTCAAGTGGGCCTTAGGAAGCATCACTACAAACAAAGCTAGTGGAGATGATGGAATATCAGTTGAGCTATTTCAAAGTCTGAAAGATGATGGTGTGAAAGTGCTGCACTCAATATGCCAGCAAATTTGGAAAACTCAGCAGTCGCCACAGGACTGGAAGAGGTCAGTTTTCATCCCAGTCCCAAAGAAAGGCTGCTGCTGCTAAGTCACTTCAGTCGTGTCCGACTCTGTGCGACCCATAGAGGGCAGCCCA
>SJXQ01008661.1:0-44258 GCA_006408695.1 Aepyceros melampus
CACCTAATGACCTGGGGAGTTCCTCTTTTCGTATCCTATCATTTTGCCTTTTCATATTGTTCATGGGATTCTCAAGGCAAGGATACTGACGTGGCTTGCTATTCCCTCCTCCAGCGGACCACATTCTGTCAGACCTCTCCACCATGACCCGCCCATCTTGGGTGGACCTTAGGCTTGACTAATTTTCCTTCTCCCAAGGTTAGTCACTGAAGCATCCTGAGACGATTTCAATCTGCTCCAAATCACCTGGCCAAACAGTGAATATGATCTGTCCACTGGACAATGCTTTTCTAATTTGAAAGTTGTTGAAATGGGAGGCAGATAATTTATGCTTTTAGCTCAATCAACACAGTAACATGAGCAGGTTATATAAGCTCCGTATAAACAAAGGTATTAGGTTTGGACCCAGAGTGAAAGAGGCAAAAATATGAAACTTGGATGTTGTGTGCTGTTGGGTGTGCACAAAGCCTCATATTTCTCAAAACAATGAAATAAAAGGCACCCTTTCAGAACCAGGCAAGCATTCTCAAATGGGTTCTTTCGGGATGAGTCAGCTTGCTCTGTGTACAGATGACTATCTGTTACTCAAATGAGATCAGGAGACAAGTGCTCAGGAGAAATCCTGAGGGAGCAGGGAAGTGCCATTTCTTGTGGAAACCAACCCCCCAGGACACCAGCTATGCGCCTCAGTAATAGACATAAATTGCCTCAGCACCTTTTTAAGAACTTGGCTTCTATGCAACATTCTTTCTGACTGCCTGAAGTGATTTTTGAAAGGCTGGCCCACCCCAAATTGGTTTTGCAAAATTTATTTTATGTGATATGATCATAAAAATAGTTATTCATAAAAACATTAGCCTGGGAATATTTTTTCCCCCTAAAGACTTTTTTTTTCTCACCAGGGCAGAGGAAGCCATTGGGAGGAGAGTGTGAGTTGAAAGCTTTATGCCTTTAGTTGCTTGATGTTTCTTTTTCACAGTTGGCTGTCTCACCATTTCCTCACCTTGCAGAATAAAGATATTATTTATTTGCTTATTATTGAGGTATGGTTGATTTACAGTGTTGTGTTAATTACTGCTGTAATTAACTCAATTTACCATTGAGTAGCCAGAAGACAAGGGAAAGCCAGCCAAGACAAGCTAGAATCCCTTCATTGTCTTAAGAGGCAGAGAAGTCATGAAGTGATCAGGATCATGGCCATTGTTATTGGCCCCTGTCCACCTGTGGTCCTTGTGATATCCATCCTCCTCTGACCAGTCACCTATAATTTTCATTTTGATTTCCTGATTTGTCACTTTAATCTGACTTGGATAATCATTTCCAGAAGGGTTTTTGCTACTTGCCACCAATGGCTTCTAAGCGGCTAGATTCAAAGGATCTTTTTCAATTATAATCTCACTTGATGTCAGAAGAATTTCGTGTTTTTGCAGCACGTTCTTCCTTTTGTTTTCAGTGATACAATACATTCCTTGTTTTTGATAGTCTTTGCAGGCTTGGCCTCCTCTTTCTCTTCCTTACAAATTGGAGCTCATTGAACTCTACCAGATCATTTTCTTAGTCTCTCCCACAACTTCTTCATCTTCATGGCTTCATTTTCGTCATCTGTATGTTGGTGACTTATGTCTTTATGTCAGTCAAGGCCTCCCTTCCATCTCTCCACTCAGCTTCTGCACCAGGGAAATTCAAAGGCACCTTGAGTTCACAAGTCCAAAGCCAAACTCACAATTTCTCTTATGCTTTCCGACCTAAGCCCCTTCTGCTCTTTTGTTCTAATGAGTGGCCACAGAATCTTTCCAGTTCAATCAGAAATCTAGGGCCACTCTTGACTGTCCTATATTAGTCACTGGAAGGACAAATATATTTTTTGCTGGCCAAAATCTTGGCTTTCTCTGCCCATCAAAGCATGTGAAATAAAAATATCTCCTGCCATATTCCCTGATAGCTCAGTTGGTAAAGAATCCGCCTGCAATGCAGGAGACACCAGTTCGATTCCTGGGTCAGGAAGATCCCCTGGAGAAGGAATAGGCTACCCACTCCAGTATTCTTGGGCTTCCCTTGTGGCTCAGCTGGTAAAGAATCGCCTGCAATGCAGGAGACCTGGGTTCAATCCGACCTAAGCCCCTTCTGCTCTTTTGTTCTAATGAGTGGCCACAGAATCTTTCCAGTTCAATCAGAAATCTAGGGCCACTCTTGACTGTCCTATATTAGTCACTGGAAGGACAAATATATTTTTTGCTGGCCAAAATCTTGGCTTTCTCTGCCCATCAAAGCATGTGAAATAAAAATATCTCCTGCCATATTCCCTGATAGCTCAGTTGGTAAAGAATCCGCCTGCAATGCAGGAGACACCAGTTCGATTCCTGGGTCAGGAAGATCCCCTGGAGAAGGAATAGGCTACCCACTCCAGTATTCTTGGGCTTCCCTTGTGGCTCAGCTGGTAAAGAATCGCCTGCAATGCAGGAGACCTGGGTTCACTCACTGGGTTGGGAAGATCTCCTGGAGAAGGGAAAGGTACCCATTCCAGTATTCTGGCCTGGAATATTCCATGGACTGTATAGTCCATGGGATTGCAAAGAGTTGGACTCAACTGAGCAACTTTCACTTCACTTCACTTCCTGCCATATTAATAAACAAGAAAGGTCACAGCCATCAGTGATTTCTGGCCTCCAAGTGTGAATGAGAGCTCCCAAAACTGCAATACAGTGGATGCTGCCACCCCCACGGTGATTGCTGAGGAGCTGGGGAAATGCAAGAAGCAAGGGGAACAAGGAAACAGAATTGATCCCAGATAGCTGAGGAGCCTATGCAAGGAATGGATTCATTGAGCCCAGAGGCTTGCATCTTCCCACACACAGAATGCTAAGTTCCTTACCTTGATACTTGATCTCTGATGTTCAGACTGCCTGCTCCCTTTGTTGCAAACTTGCATATACCCTGGCTTCCCCTCCTGGCTCCTTGAGCAGCTTTCTCAGAGCTACTGAGATGCTGCCTCCTAGGCTCAGAGTCCTAAATATTCCCACCAAATGAAATAGCTCTCTACTTTCAGGTTGTGACTATGTTTTTTAGTCAATGGCAGAAAAAAAATTGCAGACATAGAGTTTGGAGGAAATAGAAAGGTGGCTTTAATTCTCAGTCGACAAAGAGGGGAACAGAGTAGGCTTCTGCCTCAAGAACTGTGCCCACCCTTCCACGAGAAGTCCAGGCTTATATAAGATGAGGGATCATAGTCAGGAGTCCGTGATGAGGAACAAAGGTGATAGGACCCTGTCTTCTTCCTCTTGTATTGCTTCAAAAAAGTCACGGGCTGGAATGAGTAATCCAGTAATTGAGTATGGTAGTTCCTGGCTCTGTGGACTTCTTTCTGATTTGTAAAAGAGAAGAACTACAAGGGGAAGACATAATAGGTGAGAAATGAAGCTCCTGCAGAGTTAGGGGGCAGAAAAGCAAAATTAGTTACAGACAGGCAGAGTTAGGGGAGATTAAGTAGGAATGTTCAGGCCTGCTCACTGTTCTCTTTATCTTCTTTGTTTTCAGAAAGAAGAAAAGAAACTCATTTCTCTTTTTCCCTTTTCACTGTATCATATTTAAAACTGTCTTTAAAATACATTCTAGGCTGGATATGGGGGTCATGGTCCTCCGTTGCTCAGTTGTGTTCAACTCTTTGCAATCCCATGGACTGTAGCCTTCCAGGCTCCTCTGTCCAGTGGGATTCTCCACGTAAGAATACTGGAGTGGGTTTCATGCCCTCCTTCCGGGGATCGTCTCGACCCAGGGATCAAACCCATGTCTCTTGCATCTCCTGCTTGGCAGGCAGATCCTTTACCACTGCACCACCTGGGAAGCCTAGGGGTTCATGGGCCACCAAACAAATTCAGAGCGAGCACCACCAGGACACAAGGCCAATGAGGATGGTGGCTTTGGAAGCAAGGTTCAGGGATCCTGAGTCCTACTAGTGTTCAAATATCTAAGAATAAGCGAGACTTCCTCCCTGACTAACCAGTTTTGCAGAAAACCCTCAGGGATGCTTGGAGGTCACTGCACCTCTTAATGGGCAGGCATACTTCCTGGAGTCCAACCACAGTCAGAAAGATGGGAGAACATGGACTCTTGCCCCTCCACCAGAGCCTAGTGAGGACGGCAGACTCTTGTATCACATACAGTATTAGTGTTGTGGAATCTGGAGTCGCAAAACAAACCTTGGAGGACACTCAAGACAGTGGGGTACAGTTTATTATGCCAGAGGGGCCAAAGGGAATCAATTCCCAACAAGGACCCAAGGTTTCTGAGAGGTCCAGTTTTATACCCCCCACTACATGACTGGTTACATGTTAGCAACCTCTTTGTTGGATATGATTGAGTTTTATAATACGTAGGTGCTAGGAGAACACACAATGAATGTTGGGGGGGGTGTCAATGATTATACATCAAGAGGGATGTCTCCATGGTTAATCTAATAGGGGCAGCCTGACCTCAACTACAGTCTCCATTTGTCATCTGTAGGTGTTGCAGAAACTGGTACTCGAGAAGCCAAGCACCACACTTGGAGGGCTGGAGAATCAGGCTTATTATGCCGGCGGGCCCGGAGGAGTTAACACTTTAAGCTCTGAGCTCTGAACAGAGGGGTTACACTTTTTATAGGCCTACTATAGGGCACAACACTAGCTGCTAACACTAGGCTGGTTTCAACTAAGGGGTTTTTCATGCGTGTGTGGGAACAGTGGTCAAGACTGGGAGGGGGATGTCTGATCTTTACACGGACATTCATGATTAAGCAGATATGCAGGGGCTTGGCGATTGCAAAGAGCAGGACAAGGGTGAGATAAGCTCTAGTTCCTAGTATTTTGAGTCCCCACTTTCTGAGACTACGTGACCTACATTATCCAGACTTTGCAAGGAGCAAGCTGAGTTACAGAGGCAGAAGGAGCAGGAGGTTATGTAAAAAATTGAACTTTCCCTCTTCATTGGGAGGGAACAGAGAAGGCAATGGCACCCCACTCCAGTACTCTTGCCTGGAAAATCCCATGGATGGAGGAGCCTGGTAGGCTGCAGTCCATGAGGTCGCTAAGAGTCAGACACAACTGAGTGACTTCACTTTCATGCATTGGAGAAGGAAATGACAACCCACTCCAGTGTTCTTGCCTGGAGAACCCCAGGGATGGTGGAGCCTGATGGGCTGCCATCTACGGGGTTGGACAGAATCGGACACGACTGAAGTGACAGCAGCAGGAGCAGCAGCAGCAGGGAGGGAAGTCTCCAGGAGACCTGGTTTTCACTAGTCATGGTCTCCTCACTCTTGGGCAGGACTCAGGCCCAGTTCACATTGTGTCTTTAAGATGGATGACAGGCTTCGAGATCAAGTCTCTCCTGCTTTCCTCACACTGGACCCAATATTAGCACCCCCATGGGGAAGTGGGATGCTGTCCTTCCAACCAGGAATACACTGTGGTTCCTCCTGCTTTGAAGATTTATGCCATGCAGAAACTTCTTACCTCCTTTGCCACAGAATAAACACATTGCCTCTGACTATTGTGTTGGGCTCTTCTGCTGATTGCATTATGAAGCACAGTTCACACAGATGGTAGGATTAGAACCTCTACATTGCAGGAGCAGTCATTCCAGGTGGAAAGGACTGTCAGCAAGCACAAAGGCACACGGGCAGCAAGGTAACAGTGTACTGAATAAAAGATGGCCATCCTTGGCATCAGTAGTGACACACTCATGAAGGGGATGAAAGTGAGAAAGTGTTAGTTGCTCAGTCATGTCTGACTCATGTCAACCCCATGGACTGTAGCCCACCAGGCTCCTCTGTCTGTGGAATTTTCCAGGTGACAATACTAGAGTGGGTTGCCATTTCCTTCTCCAAGAGATCTTCCCAACCCTGGGATCAAACCGGGGTCTCCTGCATTGCAGGCATTCTTTACCATCTGAACCACTGGGGGGTGAAGCTAAATCAAGGAAGAAAATTCAGCACAAGATAAGGAGAGGTCCTGAATTTCTCTGTGGAAGAGCATTTTTTATCTATTGACCTGTCTATCTCCTGCAGGTCATACAGAGTCACTGGAGAGTTTTAAGCAGATGACCATCAAAATGGCTTACATTTTGGTTGCATCAGTATAACAGAATGGTTAAGAAAAGCACCCACATTTTGGAATCAGACTCAGTTCAGTTCAGTCGCTCAGTCGTGTCTGACTCTTTGTGACCCCATGAACTGCAGCATGCCAGGCCTCCCTGTCCATCACCAACTCCCGGAGTCCACTCAAACCCATGTCCATCGAGTTGGTGATGCCATCCAACCATCTCATCCTCTGTCGTCCCCTTCTCCTCCTGCCTGCAATCTTTCCCAGCATTTCAAATGAGTCACCTCTTCACAAAAGTCGGCTCTACAGCTTACTTGCTAGAAGACTGGGGCCATGCCCTTCTACTTCCCATGGCCTCAGTTATTTTATCTGTAAAATGGAAGGAATAATTGTACATTATCTCACAGAATTCTCTTCAAGATCAAAAAAAAGAAAAAGTGCTCAGAAGAGTAGCTGCTCAGGAACTACATATGTGATGGTGGATACTGAAGCTTCCTGAAAAGAAGGGTTCCTTATTGAATAAAAAAGAAGAAAAGACAAATTTTAGGGAAAGTGCAGGTGACTTCAGCTTTGGAATTGTTGAACTTGTGTTCCTTTGCCATAATCAGATGGGAACATAATTCTAGCACTTGGGAGGAAGTTTGGGGCTAGAAATAGAGATGTGCAGAAAGTATCTGCAAAATAATTATAAGTCAAGTTACCAGGTAAAGGGTCCGTTTTTACCTAGTATGGCCCATTAACTTTATAAGTGCTTGATCGTAAAGATAGCTCATCTCCAGATAACTATGAAATCCATATTTGCTGGGGAGTCCAGATTGGCGCTGGCTTCCCTGTGGTTCAGTGGGTAAAGAATTCGACTGCAATGCAGGAGATACAGGAGACATGAGTTTGATCCCTGGGTGGGGAAGATCCCCTGGAGAAGGGCATGGCAACCCACTCCAGTATCCTTGCCTGGAGAACCACAGGGACAGAGAAGCCTGGTGGGCTACAGTCCATGTGGTCTCAAAGACTCGGACAAAACCGAAGCCACTGAGTGCACACACAGCATACACACCAGGTGGGGCCAGTGGTAAGAACCCACCTGCCAATTCAGGAGACCTGCACTCAACCCCTGGGTGGGGAAGATCCCCCAGAGAAGGGAATGGCAACCCACTCCAGTACTCTTGCCTGGGAAATTCCACGGACAGAGGAACCTGGAGGGCTACACTCCATGGGGTCGCAAAAAGTTGGACAGGACTGAGCATGCATGCACCATGTTTGCAAATATGCCTGCTTGCTAAATTTACTTGCAACTCCCAAATGATGGCATTTTCCATGTTATTTGTAGATACACACAGATCGGTGAAAAATTCAAGTTTCCGGATACACATTTGGACCAAGGGTTGTTTTGCCTTCTTGTTTTAACTCTCCTGTAAACACGTTGTTCTTTCCATGGTCTTCTTAGTGTCATTTATTTTGCATTTTCGTGCCTTTTGTGGTGATTTTGCTGTTAAAATTGGCCCCCGGGCACAGTGCTAACGTGTAGTCTAGTGTTCCTAAGTACAAAACACTTAAGATGTGGTATGCCTTTCGGAGAAAATACTTGTGTTAGATAAGCTTTTTTCAATTATGAGTTAACAATGCTCTTGGTCAGTCATGTACAACTCTTTGTGACCCTCATGGACTGTAGAGCTCCAGGTTCCTCTGCCCATGGGATTTTCCAGGCAAAAACACTGGAGTGGGTTTCCATGCCCTCCTCCAGGGGATCTTCCAGACCCAGGAATGGAACCCATGTCCCGAGCCCTGCAGGTGGATTCTTTACTGCTGAGCCACTGGCAGTTTGGTATTAATGGATCAACCAAATAATATATTGCATAAGGTGTTCTAGACAGAAACGTGCATGAAACAAGGTTATATATTGATCAGTTGACAAGAATGTTGTGACCAGAGGTTTGCAGGAACCTGAATGCATCTTCCTTAGAAGCAATGGTTCAGTACTTACCAAATGAGTCCTAATGGTGACCTTATAGAAAATAACTCCTGGAAATTATGATACAAGAGTACAGGTTGCAATAGAAACAGAGAACGAAAAAGGGATCCATTTTCTTTGCAAAGGTTAAATGTTACTAAGGAGGGGCACTTCCTAAAAAGCATCTGGTTCATTAGGAAAATGATGTCCAATTGGCTCAGGGCAGTCAGAGGAGGAAGGGTGATCGATAGTCTAAAATTCCATTTTTAAATTGAGCTCTTTGCCACATACTAGATTTTCCAGTCATAGCACAAAGTTGCATGACATTGAAAACACATGTGTTACTCAACTGCATGGGGAGGACTAGCCTTTTAGGGGGTAGTTGAGAAGTGGTGAGGCTTGGAAGGTCTGCTGCTGCCCTGCTGACAGCTTGACCCAAGGGAGAGACTCAGAGCATCACTCCAGTCAGCCTCTTCAATCTCATTTGTTTTGATCCCTGTTTGGTCCAAGTTGCTGAATTTTCACAAAGCTTCCCTGAGTCTCTAAGATACCATCTCTAACATGGCATCCCCTAAATGATCAGGGTCTTATTAATGATAAAATACTACCTTATTTACACAGTCGAAGCTATGACAAATCTAGATAGCATATTAAAAAGCAAAGTCATCACATTGCCAGTAAAGGTCTGTCTGGCCAAAGCTGTGATTTTTCCAGTCGTCATGTATAGATGTGAGAGTTGAACCATTAAGAAGGCTGAGAGGCAAAAATTTGATGCTTTTGAATTGTGGTGCTAGAGAAGACTCTTGAGAGTCCCTTGCACAGCAAGAAGACCAAACCAGTCAATCCTAAAAGAAATCAACGCTAAATATTCTTTGCAAGGACTGATGCTATGGCTGAAGCTCCAGTACTTGGGCCACTTGATGTGAAGAGCCAACTCATTTGAGAAGACCCTGATGTTGGGGAAAATTGAGGGCAGGAGGAGAAGGGGTGATGGAAGATGAGCTGGTTGGATGGTTTCACTGACTTGATGGACATGAAAGTGAAAGTGTGAGTCACTTAATCATGTCTGATTTTTAGCAACCCCATGGACTGTGGCCCACCAGGCTCCTCTGTCCACGGAATTCTCTAGGCAAGAATACTGAAGTGAGTTGCCATTCCCTTCTGCAGGGGTTATTCCCAACCGAGGGATTGAACCCAGGTCTCCTATACTGCAGGCAGATTCTTTACATCTGAGCCACCTGGGAAGTTGTGAGTTTGAGCACACTCCAGGAGATACTGCAGGACATAGAAATGTGGTATGCAGCAAGCAGTCCATGGGTTGAAAAGAGTGAGACAAGACTTAGTGACTGAACATTTGATACTAATGACTCACGTTTGTACGGTTTGACATTTTCCAAAACAGTTTGCATCCTAGTGACTTTGAAAATAGACTCTTAATTTATAGATGGCAATCAGAGACTCGGAAATGTTAGTGATTTGTCTGGGGCAAACAGCTCATAAATGTAATAGCTTATACTGGAACCCAGGCCTTCTGGCTCCAAAGTTCATGTTATTCCTGTTACTTGAGTGAATTTCTAGGTGGATTGCAGGGTGCTCCAGGTTTGCACTGAGCTTTCTCAGTGCGTTGAGAGGTTGGTATTGCCAGAAATGTTTGAGTACACCTTCTCAACTGACACTTTAGCCTGACCAGCTCTGCTTTCAGTTTTAAAAATTATTAATCTATAAGTTTAGGTTTCCCCTGTCATTACAGTGAAAGGTGGAAAACTTACTTCCTTCTGCCTTCAGAGCTTTAGAATCTGTGGAACCATGGCACTGAAGATAGACTGAGTGGTGTGAACCGAAAGCAAGTCTTTGATCTGGGAGGGACTTGCTTGGTGTTTAGTCCAAGCTTTTGATTTTGCTGATATCAAACCAAGAGCAAGAGGGGGAGGTTAGTTCCCCAGACTGTGTTATAAAAAGAAGACTGCTGGTTCAGGTTAACTCACTGGAGCATTTGCTTTCTGGAATGGCAGCTTTACACGAGCATGGGCCCTAGGCTTTGAAGCCAGGACTGCGCTCAATTTCACCTTTATGACCCGCTGTCTTAACAGCCCTGGGCAAGTGACTTAATTTCACTCAGCTTTAGAGTCTTCATATATTAAAATGGGGATGGAAGTACTTGCCTGGGGGGCTTAAGGGAAGCATTAAATACCATCCCTGTCACTTCCACGATGTCTAGAGCCCCTTGAAAGACAGCTACAAGAAGCACACAGGTGGAGCTAGAAGCCTCGGTTTTATCAGCATCAAGGCTGACTTGAAAAAGTGGGGTGTGACTCTATACCCAGATGGGTTCTCTGAAATGTCCTCCCTGAATCCTATCTCCTTTGCTAGTCCCAAGTGGAGTCCAAGAATCACTTAAATGTCTCAAGAAGGGGCAGAGTGGTCCCCTGGAAGCTTGTCAAATCCAAGATCAGAGAGTATGTGTGTCCACAAATTGGGGTAGGCCCCAAGAGTTGTGGCTAAATTCTTTCTCAGAGCACACATTAGGGAAGGCTTTCTTTCTCCCTTGGGGAGGGGACAGGAGGAGAGGAGAAAAGCCCTGCGTGCTGAGATCATTGTCCTTTAGGGGCCTTTAAATGAGGTGCTGTATGTAACATCCTCCTTTGATGCCATTGGCATTGCATTTCTTGGTATAAAGACAATATATAGTGTTGGAAGAAGCAAGCCCACAAACCCAGAGCCTTAGCCCCTTCTTCTTTCTTCCATGATTAAACACATAAGTATATTACATAGGGTTGGGCAGCCTTCAGTGTGGTTAGAACTGCGTTTCTAACCATTTTCTGTAACACAGTACCTGGTGGGGACACAGAATCAACATAATGCACACACCACGGGACGTCCTGGGGGTTTCAGTGCGTAAGAGTCTGCCTTGCAATGCAGGGAACGTGGGTTTGATCCTTGGTCGGGGAACTAAGATCCCACATGCTGCAAAGCAACTAAGCCCAAGCAACGCAACTGCTGAGCCCGCCTGTGTGCCGCGACTAGAGAATGTGCTACAGCGAAGCATCTACATGCCACATCTGAGACCCGAGGCAGCCAAATAAGTAAACAAACCCATCACACACACGTGCACACACACACGTGCACACACACACACACACACGGCTTCCCTGAAAGCTCAGCTGGTAAAGAATCTGCCTGCAATGCAGAGATCCTTGGGTTGGGAAGATCCCCTAGAGAAGGGAAAAGCTACCCACTCCAGTATTCTGGCCTAGAGAATTCCATGGACTGTATAGTCCATGGGTTCGCAAAGAGTGAACGGCTGAGTGACTTTCACTTTCAACACACACACACACACACACACACACACACAGTCTTTCCCTAGTTTGTCCACCCAATGAGATCAGGAGATTCAGGTGTGTGTGTGTGTGTGTGTGAAGCTGGTGGGATAACAGGAGAGTCCAGCCCAGTAAAATTAGGAACACAGGGGTCATTTCTTCAGAATCTGGTCCATATGAGCACATCCTGAGAACACTGCATGTGTTGTCCACAGTCCTCATAATAACCCTGTAGTTCTCACAATAACTTGGGAGGATGGATGGGTATTATCCTTGAGAATGAAGAAACTCTCAGAAAATAGGTTTCCAAGTCAGGTCCAGCTTGTTCCCCAGTCTCCCCTTTGACTGCTGTGTCCTGCTGTAATAGCCATCTCTTCCCTGCTTGGAAGGAGGTGTGTGTGGAAAGAGGCTGATGGCTCTGTAGATTTAACAGGAAAACAGCAGCAGGTGCTGCCGGAATAGGAAGACAGTGGAGTCCACAGCCCCTGCGTGCAAACTCCCTTCAGGGGAGATTGGATTCTGCACTCAATGACAGATTCCCACCGCAGGACGACTTGCACTTAGAAAAATCGAATCTGGCATCCAGAGCCGCAGGGTATCGCCCTGCCTAATGACTTGGTGAGAAAAATAGGGCCGATTGAGAAATGACTGAGGCCCACTTTATCAATGGAACAGCTACAGAAACTGCTGTTGCTGGGGTTTGCTGGGCATGGCTGATGCCCAGCAGGCGGGTGGGTCCCTGCCCTCAACCTTCCCATGCTCTGCCTTTGGCGTGGGTTTCTTTCTCTTGTCAGTAAGTTTTCATCCATATCTTGGTGTGACTTGGCTTCAAACAGATCAGCCCTAAGACGGTAAAAGAGTCTGCCTACAATGCGGGAGACCTGGGTTTGATCCCTGGGTCGGGAAGATCCCCTTGGAGAAGGAAATGGCAACACACTCCAGTACTCTTGCCTGGAGAATCCCATGGACGGAGGACCGTGGTAGGCTACAGTCCACAGGGTCGCAAAGAGTCAGACACAACTGAACGGCTTCACTTTCACTTTCAGGTAGGATGTAGTCCTTCTTTTCTCCCTTCCAAGTTCCTTTTAAAATGTCCTTCTCTGGTGTGGCCAGAGTCAAGTCTCCAGAGCCACAGATGGCACTGCTTGTGAGAACGGCACGGAGAACCCTGGGGTAGGGACAGAGAAGGGGTTTGAGTCAGGCCTGGTCTCCATCAAGGACCTCTAGACATTTTTCCTCTCCGAAGGAGATGTTTCCGCCTCTTTTCTTTTAAAAATCAGACTTTAAAAATTCTTTTTAATTGAAATATAGTTGATTTGCAATGTCGTGCCAGTCTCTGATGTACAGCAAAGCGACTCAGTTATACACATACAGACTTTTTTTTATCATAATCCATTTGCACTATGGTTTGTCACAGAATATTGGATATAGTTCCTTGTGCTACACAGTAGGATCTTGTCGACGATCCATTTTATATACATTAATTTCTGTACTCAGTTGGTTCAGTCGTGCCTGACTCTTTCCAACCTCATTGTCCAAAGCTTGCCAGACTTCTTTGTCCATGGGATTTCCCAGGCAAGAATACTGAAGTGGGTTGCCATTTCCTTCTCCAGGGGATCTTCCGGACGCAGGGACTGAATTCTCATCTCCTGTGTCTTTTGCATTGCAGGCAGATACTTTAGCTGCTGAGCTACTGAAGAAGCCCATATTCACTGGTTTACATCTGCTAACCCCAGCTTTCCTCTGCTAATCCTCTCCTGCCCCATCCCCTCCTTCTTGGCAACCACAATCAGTTCTCCATGTCTGTGAGTCTGTGTCTGTTTTATAGATAGTTTCATTTGCATCATATTTCAGAAAATCAGACTTTTAGTATTGTTATAAGAGTGATCATTACATATTGCTGTTGTTTAGTTGCTAAGTTATATCTGACTCTTTTGCGATCCCATGGACTCTAGCCTGCCGGGCTCCTATGTCCATGGGATTTCCCAGGCAAGAATACTGGAGTGGGTGGTCATTTGCTCCTCCAGGAGATCTTCTCAACCCATGAATCGAATCCACGTCTCTTGCATTGGCAGGCAGATTCTTTTCCAATGAACCACCAGGAAGGCATGTCACATGTTGATAAATTGTGACAATGTTGATAAATATATAACAATGTTGATAAATATATATATTTCTTTTTTTTTCTAGCAAGGCTTTATTGGCTCCCTGCTGCAGCAAACATCAGGCCCCTTGGCTCGTTTGCCCCTTAGGGGGCAGTGAGCTTGTTCCTTACATGACATGAGTAGGGATGTGTCCAGGGGCTGGGCTGGAAGGTGTGGCTTAACTGGTTTGTCCACTCCTCTGGTGGTGTTGGGTGCAGGTATATATATTTCTGAATGAATTTCCAAAGGGTCCTTAAAAATAAAGCCCATCACCAGCTGCAGCCTCTTTACTCTTGAATGTAGCCTGACCGCATTCCACAGTTTCTCAGCAAGGCAGAGAAGAATGGTGTCAAACTCCAGCCATCTGGCCAAAGGGTACACTGTCTTCCAGCTCAGTGGCTGGTTCCTTTTTAGCTTGCTGTCTGAAGACTGCCATGCTGCTGACACATCACAGAAAAAATTTTATCCAGGGTTGCGGGGGAGGGTTCCTCTGCCTATGGGTAGTTAAGAGCCTTGGTTCTGTTGGGAATGCATTTTGATTTGGTGAGGAGAGAGATTTGAGAAGAAACCGCTTTTCCAGCTGTTGCGTGAGGCAGGCCGTGGTATCACAGGGAGCATCCTGGTCCCCTTTGTACACCTTTTTCTGGCCATCACAGCTTCTTTAAAAAAATTTTTTTTTGATGTGGACCAGTTTTTACAGTCTTTATTGAATTTGTTATAGTATTGCCTCTGTTTTCTGTTTTGGTTTTTTTGGCCAAGAGGCACATGGGTTCTTAGTTCCCCAGTGAAAGTGAAAATCTCTCAGTTGTGTCCAACTCTTTGTGACTCCATGGACTATAGAGTCCATGGGATTCTCCAGGCCAGGATACTGGAGTGGGTAGCTTTTCCCTTCTCCAGGGAATCTTCCCAACCCAGGGATCAAACCCAGGTCTCCCACATTGCAGGTGGATTCTTTACCAGCTGAGCCACAAGGGAAGCCCAAGAATACAGGAGTGGGTAGCCTATCCCTTCTCCAGGGGATCTTCCCGACCCAGGAATCAAACCGGGATCTCTAGCATTGCAAGCAGATTCTTTACCAACTGAGGTATCAGGGAAGCAACCAGGGATCAAATCTGCACTTCCTGCACTGGAAGGCAAAGTCTTAACCACTAGACCACCAGGGATGTCCGTATCATAGCTTTCTTCAGATTGCGACCTTTGAGATATTATGAAAATGAATTTCTTGCTTTATTTTTTGTTAAGTTAGGATGTTTCAATTATTTAATTTTTTTTTCTTTTTTACATTCCTCTCTTCCTGTTAGGTTCAAATCCCTTGTTTTTAAATGGAACTGACACAGATTGGCTCACCTAAGCTCCAAAGTCAGTCCCGTTTTCCATAATTGCCTCCATTATAGGGGTTATAAAAGTGAAGTAGTTGATTTTCCAATCTTCCTTGTGGCTCCAAAAATAGTTTGACTCAGTTCTGACCAGTGAGAAATAATTTAAAATTTGCAGTGTCTATTTTGACCTTTTCCTCTTTATTCTTGTCTTGAATGGAGATCTGACGTCTAAGCCTGAAGCTACCATCTTAATCTCAGAAAGATTGCTTCTGGTATTGTATCAGATTTTAGTTATTTTTTACTTTCTGTTCACCTAAGTGCTCATCTGAGCTATTTGCTTCACACACACACACGCACAGCATTTACCATGGCCAGCCACTACTCTAGTAATTGGAGATTCATTAATAAACAGAGTAGACAAAGAGTCTTGTGCTCAATGTCCTTTCTCCTCAACTTTTGGAACTTGCATTAGATACCTGTTCAACTCTGTCCTTTTCTCCTTTCTCACTCTTAACTTCACTTTCATATTTTTTGTCTCCTTGTCTCCTTGATTACTTTCTGGTGGAATCTTCAGTTCCCTTCCCGTTGTTCACTCACTGGGTAGCATAGGACTTTTTGCAACCCCATGGAAAGAAGCACGCCACACGCCTTGTCCTTCATCATCTCCCAGAGCTTGTTCAAACTCATGTCAATTAAGTCGGTAATGCCATCCAACCATCTTGTCTTCTGTCTTCCCCTTCTCCTCTCACCTTCAATCTTTCCCAGCATCAGGGTCTTTTCCAGTGAGTCAGTTTTTCCCATCAGGTGGCCAAAATATTGGAGCTTCAACCTCAGCATCAGTCCCTCCAATGAATATTCAGGATTGATTTTCTTCGGGATTGAATGGTTTGATCTCTTTGCAGTCCAAGGGACTCTCAAGAGTCTTCTCCAACACCACAGTTCAAAAGCATCAATTCTTTGGTGCTCAGTTTTCTTTATGGTCCAACTCTCACATCACACGTTGACTGCTGAAAAAGCCATACCTTTGACTGGATATCCTTTGTCGGCAATATAGTATCTCTGCCTTTTAATACATTGTCTAGGTTTGTCATAGCTTTTCTTCCAAGGAGAAAGCATCTTGTAATTTCATGGCTCCAATCACCACCTGCAGTGATTTTGGAGCCCCCCAAAATAAAGTCTCTCACTGTTTCCATTGTTTTTCCATCTATTTGCCTGAAGTGATGGGCCCAGATGCCATGATTTTAGCTTTTTGAAAGTTGGGCTTTAAGTCAGGTTTTTCACTCTCCTCTTTCACCTTCATCAAGAGGCTCTTTAGTTCCTCTTCACTTTTTGCCAAAAGGGTGGTGTTGCAGGCATCTAAGGTTATTGATATTTCTTCCACAAATCTTGATTCCAGCTTGAGCTTCATTCAGACCAGCATTTCACATGATGTACCCTGAATATAAGTTAAATAAGCAGGGTGACAATATACAGCCCTGACATATCCCTTCCCCAATTTGAACCAGTCTATTTTTCCATGTTTGGTTCTAGCTGTTGCCTCTTGACCTGGATACAGATTTCTCAGGAAGCAGGTCAGGTGGTCTGGTATTTCCATCTCTTTAAGAATTTTCCACAGTTTGTTGTGATCCACACAGTCAAAGGCTTTGGCAGAGCTAATGAGCAGAAGTAGATGTTTTTCTGGAACTCTCTTGCTTTTTTGATGAGCCAACAGATGTTGGCAATTTGATCTCTGATTTCTCTGCCTTTTCTAAATCCAGCTTGACCATTTGGAAGTTCACGGTTCATGTATTGCTGAAACCTGGCTTGGAGACTTTTGAGCATTAATTTACTAGCATGTGAGATGAGTGCAATTGTGTGGTAGTTTGAGCATTCTTTGTCATTGCCTTTCTTTGGGGTTGGAATGAAAACCGACTTTTTCCAGTCCTGTGGCCACTGCTGAGTTTTCCAAACTTGCTGGCATATTGAGTGCAGCACTTTCACAGCATCATCTTTTAGTATCAGCTAGAATTTCATCACTCCACTAGCTTTGTTTATAATGATGCTTCCTAAGACCTACTTGACTTTGAACTCCAAGATATGAAGTTCTAGTCTACTGTCTTCAACTGTGCTTAGTTGAATAATTATTTAATGAGTTTTTATTTCATCTACTATAATTCTTCATTTCTAGTTTTCTTTTAGGGTTCACTTTGAAATCTGCAGTTGTCCTCAGTATCCATGGTAATCCTGGAACTAATAATATTTGATCAAAGGTCAGTTGACGCTGCAGAGATGAAAATGACACGTATGGGGGACTGATTATACCTCCTGTTTTATTCAAAAAATTCTGCATTATATTATCCTCTTATTTCTTAACTTGACTATTTAAACATGCTTTACTTATGTTTAACTTCCTTTTATGGTACTCTATGATCGCTTATTATTTAGATGTGAATTATACTACTTACTGACTCTATTAGCTCTTTCCTTTAACAGTTATGATCTTTGGGTGCTTTGTAAATTTAAAAATATGAATTCATTTTTAAAGAGTTGTCTTCCATAGGAGTCTCTCTTGTACCTGGGATTGAATGAACCCTTAACAGGCTGTTTTACTTATTTCTCTGCATGGGCCCAAAAGAAGATGAAATATATATAAATGAAATAAAATATTAAGCCCTAACCAAGGGCCAAACTAAAAGAAATGTGTATGCCTTTAAAATTTATATATATATATAATATATATATATAATGTACACACAAATATAGCATAAATATATGTATACATGTATGATATACAACCAGGCATAATATAATGAGGTTTTTTTAAGAGAAGCTCTCAGAAGTATCACTAATAGCTGGCTTAAGGAATTTGAAAGAGCGTTAGTAAAGAGTTGAACTCCACAGGTGATATATTCTGCCATCAATGTATCTTAAGAGTGAAACTTTTATTATGAACAGACACTTTTCAAGAACATTTTCAAAGATGTCAAACAATTGTGTAGATTTAGTGGAAGAACTGAAGCAAATGTGGGAATTGAGGCTCATGAAAGTGTTATCATTTTCATGTCAGCATGTGGGATGTTTCTAATATGAGAAAAGCTTTTAGATACTGAGAAGTCAGGGACTCTAAGGAGGTTTCCAAGGTTAGCTTTTTAAACCCATCCTGCAATTCAGTGATATAACATATTGACTAATACCTTTATTGCCTTGAAGAGCTGCAATCCAGTTAACCTAAGAAAAATTTTAAAATACACTAACAGCATCATTCTTGCCTTTACAGCATATAAAGCATAGCCAGCATTAATTCAAAATTCTGCCTTTAATGCATGCATTTGCTTTTAATTGTGCACTGCTAAGAGTTCCACGTCAGCTTGATTACTTACCAGTTCTATTTCCTTTGCCAAATTATCATCTGAGACTCAGTTTTCTTATTTATAAAACCAGGATATTAATTGCAGCTACTGTTAGGGTGGTTGGAGGATTAATTGAGATACATTTCACGGAGTGCTGGCATGGCATCTGGTCCCCAGAGACAGCAATTATTATTATTTTTGATTTTCAATGTTCCAAGCCAGCCCAACTGTACAAGGTTTTTCCTTTCTTGTAAATTTCACATCAAAGACGCAGTCCAAACTTTCAAGTACCAGGAAGATTTATTTCCTGCAAGAGCCACAGCAAAGGTTCTTCCCATTCATTCAGTATCTCTTATATTATCATCATCAGCAGCACACAATTTAATAATTCTGTTCTGGGCATGGCGCACATTTTCAAGTACAGAGAAAACATCCTGAGAAGAGAACCAATGAGGCTGCAAGTCCTCTCGCCCCAGGCCTGCAATCCATCTGCACCATGAAAGGATACGGCCTCTGAGCATTTGAAAACCTTCTGAGGAATGTAGACATAGGCATAAAGCAGACTATTTTTTAAGCTTGCTGACAACCCAGAATGGAGAGTAGCTGTTGCCAAAGGCCCACAGAAAGAAAAACTGTGAAAAACTGAAAATGTCTGGGCTTTACACTGTCTGCAGTCAGATGCTGCAGATGCAGAGCTGGCGGTTTAAAAGAAGGCCCTAGAACACTGTCTCAGAGGACTGCAGTCCAAGGGTCTCTAGTTTTGGGCTCAGATGACTTAGACCAGTTAAGATCAGCTCTGTGAATACCAAGTTGGGATCAGGGAAGTGAGGACAATGATAATCTATTTCACAGAGCCATCCTGAGAAGGAATTTCCATGGACCAACTCCATTTATTCACTACTTGCTCAGATATTAGTAGAGACCTTTACTGAGTGCCTCTGTAGGGGTTGTTCATGTGTCTGAATGCTCAGTCATGTCTGACTCTTGGGATCCCATGGACAGTAGCCCACCAGGCTCCCCTGTCCATGGGATTTTCCCAGGCAAGAATACTGGAGCGGGTTGCCATTTCCTTTTCTAGTGGATCTTCCTGACCCAGTATCAAACCCATGTCTCTTGTGTCTCTTGCACTGACAGGCAGATTCTTAACCAGCTGAGCCACTAGGGGAGGCTCTGTAGGGAGATTCTGTGTTAGGGAACTTAGGAAACAGAGATGCAGGAGAATTGGGCTCATTGGATCCCTTTGCATCAGACTCAAAAATTCTGTAAGTGTTCTGCTCTTTCAACAAACGTTCCTACTCATGATTCCACGGTATGAAATAGTCAATGGACAGCTGCTCTGATTGACGTGCTGTTGATATGTCTGGAACTGACTTCCTCTTGACTCCCAAGGATGCTCCTGAATCCATTCCCCGGGAACCCCTGAGCAGCCTGGAAGAACTGGAAATTCACCTCCCCACAGTGGGAACTGCCTCGATGTGTGACTCAATGACGTTTCTCATGTTCTGTGTTTCCCAAGCACAGGCCTTCAGAGTTTAGAGAATCAGAGGCAAATACTAGCAAGAGTGGCCTGCCATGGGGGCCATGAGAATATGTCTCAGACCCCCCGACCACTAACAGCTGAATTCTACAGAGGCTTTGAAATCCACTGCTGTGTTTGTGTTCAGGCTGTGTTTTCCATGGGTGCTCCTGCCTAGGTCTGACCATGATGCTGGAGAAGCTAAGGAGACTAGGGGCTTCTCCGATAGATAACTTATCTCATGGATTCACTGATGCCTTGGCCAATTTCTCTTTTGATTTGATGGCAGATCATCCATGATGCCTCTCCATAACCTCCTCTCCCTTTCCCCTTCACATAATCAGACTCTCATCATGTTCGAATGGCCCCCCAGTTTTTCCCAGCTCTCTCTTCATTCTCCTTGACTGGCATCTTCCCAATAAAACCCTGGGACACTTAATCCTCCCTTGTCATCTGCTTCTCAGAAAACCTAGACTAACACACCTGCCAATTGCCTCATCCTGCTTTCCTCCAGGAATTCAGATGGAATGATCCAGCTGCCGTTCGCGGATCCCGTGAGAACCAGCCCAGGACAGCGAGCATCAGGGAGGCTGGCCTGGAGACAGCCAGCTGTGGGGGCGAGTCAATGGGGGATAGTAATCCCCCAGGATGGCGAGTGGAACAAGCCCACCTCTGAAAGGAGACAGAAGTGCAGGAACTGGCGAAGGACAGAGTCAAGTCGGTAGCAAGAAGAGAGAGCATGATATAGACCCAGAAGAGAATAGAATCAGGAGGAATAAATGGACCGAGGAGGGCAGTTCAACACGAAGAACCTCAAGTGCTCAGGGAAAATCACTTTATGGGGGTGCCTGATGTTAGATATGCAGATGACACCACCTTTATGGCAGAAAGTGGAGAAGAACTAAAGAGCCTTTTGATGAAAGTGAAAGGGGAGAGTAAAAAAGTTGGCTTAAAGCTCAACGTTCCGAAAACTAAGATCATGGCACCTGGTCCCATCACTTCATGGCAAATAGATGGGGAAACAGTGGAAACAGTGGCTGACTTTATTTTTGGGGGCTCCAAAATCACTGCAGATTGTGGTTGCAGCCATGAAATTAAAAGACACTTACTCCTTGGAAGGAAAGTTATGACCAAACTAGACAGCATATTAAAAAGCAGAGACATTACTTTGTCAACAAAGGTCCGTCTAGTCAAGGCTATGGTTTTTCCAGTAGTCATGTATGGATGTGAGAAGTGAACTGTAAAGAAAGCTGAGCACAGAAGAATTGATGCTTTTGAACTGTGGTATTGGAGAAGACTCTTGAGAGTCCCTTGGACTGCAAGGAGATCCAACCAGTCCATCCTAAAGATCAGTCCTGGATGTTCATTAGAAAGACTGATGTTGAAGCTGAAACTCCAATACTTTGGCCACCTGATGCAAACAGCTGACTCATTTGAAAAGACCCTGATGCTGGGAAAGATTGAGGGCAGGAGGAGAAGGGGACAACAGAGGATGAGATGATTGGATGGCATCACTGACTCAACGGGCATGAGTTTGGGTAAACTCCGGGGGTTGGTGATGGACAGGGAGGCCTGGCGTGCTGTAGCTCATGGAGTCGCAAAGATTTGGACATGACTGAGCAACTGAACTGAACTGAACTGATGTCCACCATCAGGATGATTCTATAAACTTAAGTGAAACAGGGTTCTTATTAACACAGGGGTTAATAAGAAATCTTTGGCATGCAGATTTTGATTCAAGGTGGTGGTCAAGATCAGGGAGGCTGCAGGAGCTGGTGAGAGTCCTGAACAAGAGCCAGACGAGGGTCAGCAGTGCATAAGCATCACCAACCCTTGACCAGACTGCTTGAAACAGACAAGGGTCCAACACGCCTCTGGACAGGAAGATGACCTGGAGATACTGGCAGACAAGTGGCAACGTACCATGGTGGAAAAGCATGTATAGTAGGACAGACACTGGTGCATCCACGGGCCAGCACAGCCAGTTGTAACCTGGGAGACTGGGCAAGTTTCTTCATCTTGTTTCACTTCACTTACTCCATTTATAAAACATGGGTAATGATACCAACTTTGAAGGTCACAGTTAAACTGATGTTAGATATGCAGATGACACCACCTTATGGCAGAAAGTGGAGAAGAACTAAAGAGCCTTTTGATGAAAGTGAAAGGGGAGAGTAAAAAAGTTGGCTTAAAGCTCAACGTTCCGAAAACTAAGATCATGGCACCTGGTCCCATCACTTCATGGCAAATAGATGGGGAAACAGTGGAAACAGTGGCTGACTTTATTTTTGGGGGCTCCAAAATCACTGCAGATTGTGGTTGCAGCCATGAAATTAAAAGACACTTACTCCTTGGAAGGAAAGTTATGACCAAACTAGACAGCATATTAAAAAGCAGAGACATTACTTTGTCAACAAAGGTCCGTCTAGTCAAGGCTATGGTTTTTCCAGTAGTCATGTATGGATGTGAGAAGTGAACTGTAAAGAAAGCTGAGCACAGAAGAATTGATGCTTTTGAACTGTGGTATTGGAGAAGACTCTTGAGAGTCCCTTGGACTGCAAGGAGATCCAACCAGTCCATCCTAAAGATCAGTCCTGGATGTTCATTAGAAAGACTGATGTTGAAGCTGAAACTCCAATACTTTGGCCACCTGATGCAAACAGCTGACTCATTTGAAAAGACCCTGATGCTGGGAAAGATTGAGGGCAGGAGGAGAAGGGGACAACAGAGGATGAGATGATTGGATGGCATCACTGACTCAACGGGCATGAGTTTGGGTAAACTCCGGGGGTTGGTGATGGACAGGGAGGCCTGGCGTGCTGTAGCTCATGGAGTCGCAAAGATTTGGACATGACTGAGCAACTGAACTGAACTGAACTGATGTCCACCATCAGGATGATTCTATAAACTTAAGTGAAACAGGGTTCTTATTAACACAGGGGTTAATAAGAAATCTTTGGCATGCAGATTTTGATTCAAGGTGGTGGTCAAGATCAGGGAGGCTGCAGGAGCTGGTGAGAGTCCTGAACAAGAGCCAGACGAGGGTCAGCAGTGCATAAGCATCACCAACCCTTGACCAGACTGCTTGAAACAGACAAGGGTCCAACACGCCTCTGGACAGGAAGATGACCTGGAGATACGGCAGACAAGTGGCAACGTACCATGGTGGAAAAGCATGTATAGTAGGACAGACACTGGTGCATCCACGGGCCAGCACAGCCAGTTGTAACCTGGGAGACTGGGCAAGTTTCTTCATCTTGTTTCACTTCACTTACTCCATTTATAAAACATGGGTAATGATACCAACTTTGAAGGTCACAGTTAAATGAGAGATAATGTAAATATAGTACCTAATACAGTATTTACTGCAAGGAGATCCAACCAGTCCATCCTAAAAGAAATCAGTCCTAAATATTCATTGGAAGGACCAATGTTGAAGCTGAAACTCCAATATTTTGGCCACCTGATGCAAAGAACTGACTCATTGGAAAAGACCCTGATGCTGGGAAAGATTGAAGGCAGGAAGAGAAGGGGATGACAGAGGATGAGATGGCTGGATGGCATCACTGATTCAATGGACTTGAGTTTGAGTAAACTCCAGGGGTTGGTGATGTACAAGGAGGCCTGGCATGTTGCGGTCCCTGGGGTTGCAAAGAGTCAGACACAACTGAGTGACTGAACTGAACTAAACTGAATACAGTATTTGGTATTTAATGGATGCTCAAAATATGGTACTTATTATTAATATTAGAAACCAGAAAGTCTGTGATAGTGGGGATATGCCAGACCAAGTAGCACTCCAATAGCCCCCAGATTCTGTAATTAGAAGAGTGAGTTATTCTGAGTCTCAAGCAGTTTTTCTATACTTTATATTTCACTGGAATTCACTCCTAGAATAAGACTTATTCTATTAATCAGGAATTTCTCATTTGCAAGGCTTTTCATCTAGCTTTCAAAACCAAGCAAAATGACTTTCATCAAAAGAGAAAATTTTTGTGTTAAGCAGTTGAGAATTTCAAAGGATGCTCTTCTGAACTAGGGGGCTAGACCAAGGGCTCAAACAATGCTCTGAGGCCTGTCCCTCTCTTCCTGAGTCTGAGTGTTGCTTCACTGTCTTCAGGAGGCTTAGATGGCTCAGGGCAGCTCTAGGACTGGAGTGTTTCCCAGATTATGATCCCAGAGGAAAGAGGGCATCTCTTTCTAGATAATTACAGCAAATTACTTGTGGAGTAACTGGTCTGACTGGTTCGTATGTCCATCCTTAATCTGTCACTGCGGCCAGAAAGTGGATACACCTTCGATTGTCCAGGCCTGGCCTGCTGGTCGTCTCTGGAGGCGGGGGTGAGAATGGGTGAGGAAAGTTTCCAGAAATGGTTGTTTGGATAAAATCACATGCCCAATACATCTGCTCATTAGAGGGCTTTTTTTGTTTTTAATCTACTTTTTCTCTTCATTATCAAAAATTTCCTAGAGGGCCATATCCCTCTGGAGAAGCAGAGATTTCTCACAATTAGCAATTGGTTCTATTCGGTCTCACAGATGAGGGACCTGCCCAGAGAGACCTTTAGAAATTCAGATAGAAGAAAAATTCAGACCCTCATCCTTAGAGATGGACATTGGGGTGGAAGCTTTAGTCATAGATTATTTCAAATCAAGGACTTAAAAAGTTTGTCTCCTTTCTAGGCAAAGGAATAAAATGTGCCTTCTGGGACTTAACTGTATAAAATGATTGTTGTGTGCTTAGTCATGTCCAACTCTTTGTGACCCCATGGACTTTAGCCCACCAGGCTCCTCTGTCCATGGAATTTCCCGGGGAATAATACTGGAGTGGGTTGTCATTCCCTTCTCCAGGGGATCTTCCCAACTAAGGGGTCGAACCCGGGTCTCCTGCGTTGCAGGCAGATTCTTTACCATCCGAGCCACAACTCAGACCATTTCCTAACTTTTTGGCTCTGAAAAAGCCAAAAGGCAGTGGGCGGTGGTTTTGGTTTTGCCTTTTCCCCTCCCGCCCCCTCTCCTGTTCCTGCCTGCATTCAGTGATGTGTGTCGTGAAGGGCCTGTCCCCTCAGGACCCAGCTTCTGGGGGAGAGTGGGAATTGCCCAGTGAGGACGCGGGGCACATCTGTGCTGCGTCAAGCCGCCATGACACCCTGGTGTGAGGAAATGTCTCAGCTGTGCAGACGCGCTGGCTTCAGCTGTCTTCTGCCTCTGGCACTAATGCTGTCTTAAAAACAGATTATGTAACATTTCATTTATTTATTTACAGTCAGTAAATACTAACTTTTAAGAACTAGAAAAAAATATAAGTATAAAGAAGAAAATACAAGCTACTCATTTTATCCTGTCCCCAAGAACATGCCACATCTAATATTTTGATGTATATCATCCCAGCTTTAATCTACATAATCCCACTTCATTTGAGGGATGGGTTTCTGAAGAGCTCACCTAACTTAACAACAGTAAACCTTACAAATTCCCTGGTGGTCCAGTCATTAAGACTCTGCTTCCAATGTAGAAGGGCACAGGTTCAGTCCCTAGTCCAGGAACTAAGGTCCCACATGCCACATGGCACTGCCATAAGATAAAAAAAATAATAAGAAGAAGAAGATAAAAATAAAAATAGCAAACCTTTGAAAGAATCTGATTCTTTCATAGGAATTAAATATGAAGTACCAGGGACTGTGCTCTTGGGTCACATGAGTCTATAACCCTTATGTTAAAGGACACTTTTACCACGTATGTCTTGTAATCAAGTAATCAGCTTTTTTTTGTCCAGTCTTTCATTATTCTTTCCTGGCTACATGATGACCTTGGTAAACCATTGTCTCATTTTAGACTTTTCTCACTCCAGAGTTCACACTGCAACATCTCAATTCAGGCTCCTTTTATGACCTTCTCTGTAACACTTAATTGCACCTAATAAAAGTTGTTGATTATTTAGAAACATTCTCCCATTAAAGTAGCACTGTCTAATGAGTTTGGTCAACATTATTTGAGGATATCAAATCAAATCAATTATGAACAACAAGGTCTTACTCTATAGCACAGGGAAGTAGTTTCAATATCCTGGGATAAACTTTAATGGAAAAGAATATAGCAAAGAATGTGTATATGTGTAATCGAGTCACCTTGCTATATAGCAGAAATTAACACAACATTGTAAATCAACTATACGTTTTTGAAGCACTTTTTTTTTTTTAAGAGTGATCTTAGACTAACAATGTGACGGTCTGGCACCAACAGCCACGTGGACCCAGAATGGTGAAGATTCCTAGTTAGCAGCAAAGAGGGTCCTCTCCACAGCACAGTCATCGATGACATTTCTTCAGCCCTCTAGATTTCAAGTTCTTTGAATCTTGACGGTTTTTAAAAGTCTTGAGGGATTTAGAGTATTTTGATTTTATACCGAGACTCTGAACGTATTTTGTATGGATTTTATAGTCTCGACTTTGTTACGAGACTCTAAATTTCTCTAATTCCACAGCTGTAGATCCACAAAAGCTGTGACCTCCTTGTGTGTGTGTGTGTGGATAAGCCTTTTCTCACACAAACAGGGTTCACAGCCTACACTGTTTATTAACCTGCTCATTCAACTTAACAACAAATCATTGTTTACAATGTGTGACAGAAAATAATTCATAATCAGCCAGAACAGAGACTATGCTTTTTATCACGCCTTCTAAAGTGTCTCCAGGCTTCCCTAATGGTAAAGAATCCACCTGCCAATGCAGGAGATGTAAGAGACTCAGGCTCTATCCCTGAGTCGGGAAGGAGTAAGGCATGACCACCCACTCCAGAATTCTTGCCTGCAGAATCCCATGGACAGAGGAGCCTGGAAGGCTACAGTCCATGGGGTTGCAAGAGTCAATAAGACTGAGCAACCTAACAGGCACACACACCAAGTGGAGACAGATGTCTAAAGGCATCCAGTGCCTGGGACAAGCCATTTTTTAAAGCTCTGCGGTGAAGTGTTCCTAGGTCTCACTCCAGTTTTTTGTGGACTCCAAAACTCTTAATGAAGCCCAGGTCTTCTTGAAATCCCTCAGGCCAGAGGCAATTAACCAAGTGTCCCTCCCTGCTGCTCTAGGTGCTGGGTTGCTGCTACTGCTGCTAAGTCGCTTCAGTCGTGTCCGACTCTGTGCGACCCCAGAGACGGCAGCCCATCAGGCTCCCCCGTCCCTGGGATTCTCCAGGCAAGAACACTGGAGTGGGTTGCCATTTCCTTCTCAGGTGCTGGGTTAGAGCAGTCCAAATAGTATTGGCTCCCCTTAGCGTGACTTTGGAGGGGAGACAAGTGATGGAGAAAGGCAGGTGACCACTGCTCGGCTTGGATGACAGGAGAGCATCCAATTGAACTCAGGGTTGGAAGTCTGCCCCACGAGGAGACGTCTGTCCCATGAGGAGATGCTGCAGCTGAGGCTGGAAGTTCGCTCTTGGGAGGGAGAAGCTGGGAGCTTTTTGGAGAGGAAGAGAGCAGTGTTCCAGGATGATGGAATGGAGAATCTGAGAATCTGGAGGGAAGAGGGGAGAATTAGCAACTAATGGCAATTGGTTTCTGAAGGGCATCCAGTTCCATAGGACAGGAAGCAGAAGGATGGGGAGTCAGATGGGACATCCTGGAGACATGTGCCATTGATACAAGGGGACGTTCTGAGAAGCCAGAGTTGACTGGTGACATTGTAGCCTTTCTCAGAGCTTGTCCCTGCTGTGTGTCTGCTGGGTGGTGTTGTGGGAGGGCAGATCAGGCTTTGGGAGGGGGTCAAAGAGATGACCCGGATGCCTTCTGATCCTATGGAACACACTCTCCCTAAAAACCACAGATGCAACTAGAGCTTCTTTCCTTAGTTTTACAGCAAGCTGCTGCTTTGCCTTTGGCCAAATGCCAAAGGATATCATTTAATCCCTGTAGAACTGTGCATAGAACTCAGCTTGGGCTCAGCACGGCTCTCATTCAACTGCCATTCATCTGCCGAGCTAGAGGAAATTTAACTTGCTCTTGGGCATTCACGTGGCAGAAAATAGAATTTTGAAAAGTGTTGGAAAGCGTCTTTAAAAAGATAAATAAAGTCTATGATCCACACTGGATTTTAGAAAGGAAAGGGACTCAGGGCCAGCAAGCATATATTTCACTTTTCAGATAAAAAATTGAGGCAAAGAGAGGCCCGGTGACCTAAGCCTCATCTCCTGGACAAAGAGGACCAGACCCAAGGCTGCTGGAGCAGGCCTCCTGACTCCCAGGCCACCGTCTTTCATCTGATCTGGGCACTTTGGGGAGTAACTGCTAAGAAATAATAGCCATGTATTTCATGGAAATTCACATTAAGTTCAAGCAATCAGGGTTTCCATGGTGGCTCAGATGCTAAAGAATCCACCTGCCAATACAGGAGACCAGGGTTCAATCCCTGGGTTTGGAAGATCCCCTGGAGAAGGAAATGGCCACCCACACCAGTATTCTTGCCTGGAGAATCCCATGGACAGAGGAGCCTGGTGGGCTACAATCTCACAAGGAGTTGTACATGACTGAGCGATTAACACTTTCTATTTTTCTCAAGCAATCAAGTATCTGAAGAGCTGTATGTGTTGGAGGCCTTTGTCCATGCTCTGCCTCTCTGAGAGACTGATTTTGCATCATCCACTTGGCTGGCTCAGCTGAAATGGTATATCCACAGAAAGACTTCTGGACATCCAATCTAAAGTTGATCCCTTGGGACCTTCCTGGTGGTCCAACGATTAAGAATTCACCTTCCAATGCAGGGGTGCAGATTCCATCTCTGGTCTGGGAGGTAAGATCCCACATGCCTTGAGGCCAAAAAAATCCAAAACATAAAACAAAAGCAATATTGTAGCAGCACTCTTGCCTCCATCCCATGGATGGAGGAGCCTGGTAGGCTGCAGTCCATGGAGTCGCTAAGAGTTGGGCATGACTGAGCGACTTCACTTTCACTTTTCACTTTCATGCATTGGAGAAGGAAATGACAACCCACTCCAGTGTTCTTGCCTGGAGAATCCCAGGGACAAAGGAGCCTGGTGGGCTGCCGTCTATGGGATCGCACAGAGTTGGACCCGACTGAAGTGACTTAGCAGCAGCAGCAGCAGCAGCAGCAAATTCAATAAAGACATTAAAAGTGGTCCACATCAAAAAAAGAATCTTAAAACAACAGTTGATCCCTTATTATTACATCCTATGGCACCCACTCTCTCCTTCAAATGCTTAGCCAAGTTCATGGGTGCATGCAATGGTTTATTTCCTCTTTCCCTCACTGACATGTAAATCAGTGAAGTCATGGACCAAGACTTTCCCCACAACTCTTCCACCTTAAAGGATGTGCCCACCAGGCTCCCTTGTCCATGGAATTCTCCAGGTAAGAATACTGGAGTGGGTTGCCGTTTCCTTCTCCAACATTCAAGGATAGTGCCTGGCAATGACAGTGCTTGGCTTGGCATTCCCCATCTGCCCCTCTGCACCCACCCCCTCTTCTTCCTGTTCTGGAACAGAGAAGTTGACTTTCATTGCTGTTGTTTAGTCGCTCAGTTGTGTCCGACTCTTTGCGACCCCATGGACTGTAGCCCGCCAGACTCCCCTGTCCAAGGGATTTCCCAGGCAAGAGTACTGGAGTGGGTAGCCATTCCCTTCTCCAGGGGATCCTCCCGATCCAAGGACTGAACCTGTGCCTCCTGCATTGGCAGACTCTTTACCACTGAGCCACTGGGGAAGCCTGTTACCTGCATCAGTAAGACCTCTGATTTCTGGTCAGGTTCTGACAATGAGAGGGGCAGGCAGGAGAAGGGAGATATCTGTTTTCCTTCCTCTGCCCCTTCTCAGGTAGGTCCAGGAGTGCTGGTTGAATCTTTCTATCCCAAGCCACAGGTTCAGTGTTTGGCTCTCTCCTGGAGCTAACCACTTTCTACCCCAGCCACTCCTGGGTGCTGATCGTGGTAATGGCTCTCCTCTGTGGTCAACGCTGGTTAGGGAAACAATGCTGGTGTTGGGAAACAACACCATTGTTTCATTTTTTAATCCTATCCAAGTCTTTGGGCTTCTCTGGTGGCTCAGATGGTAAAGAATCTGCCTGCAATGTGGGAGGCCTGGGTTCAATCCCAGGGTTGGGAAGATCCCCTGCAGAAGAGAATGGCTACCCACTCCAGTATTCTGGGCTGGAGTTTTCCATGGACAGGGGAGCCTGGTGAGTATAGTCCATGGGACTGCAAAGATTAGGACACAACTGAGTGACTAAGTACTTTTATAAATTTTTCTCAGTGGTTCCATCTGAATGTGCTGTCTCTGACTTGCTGAATTCCCAGCAGATGCAGCAGTTTTTTTGATAAGATTTAATCACATATATGAAAATGGAAGAAAGAACAGACACGTTCTGTAGAGCTCCACGAAGGAGAACCAAGACCACTGGGGGGCAACTTAAGTGAAACATTGCATCAAGTTTAAAGAAAAAGACACGAGAGAGATGTGAAGGGTGATCACCAAGGAGAGGGAGTGGGTCTCAGAGGCAAGAGTTCAATAGGTACCTGTGAAGTGAAACAGCTTTAGTCATTTCCATGCCATGTAGATCACATATCAAGGGAACAGGGCTGAACACAGATCTCGGTGTGAAAATGTGTCTTTGGAGCTGGTCTACCCACGGTCCTAAGGGAACCGCCATATCCAAGACTTCCTTTCCTCTGCTGAAAACAAAAAATTCCAGACTCAATGATTTATTAAGAGCTCTTTCAACTCAAATTCCCCAATTCAGCATTTCCACAATGTGGGCTGGCTCTGGGATGGCTTTAGAACTCTTGGGAAGGATGGAAACAACCTCAGAAGAAGGGGCTTTCGTGTGAAAGCATCTTCAGTTCAGTTCAGTCGCTCAGTCATGTCCAACTCTTTGCGACCCCATGAATCGCAGCACGCCAGGCCTCCTTGTCCATCTCAGCACCTGTTAAAGCTGTCGTTTTGTCGGATCTTCTCCTGAAGAGCTCTGTCTCTCCCCTTGACCTTGAAATTGAGGTCAGACTTGCTTGCCCAAGTACCAAGCAAAGAGTCCACCCAAAGAGAATGCTGGGTTCCTGCAGGCAGAGACTGACTTCTCCCACATGGAAACTGGCACAGACAAGGTGCTTAAGGAACATTTAGAGACTGTAGGAAGTAAATGTTTGTGGCAGAGTTTCCTGGCTCTTCATGGCCGCTGCCTTCAATCCTGTGTTGAGTCTTTATTTTCCTGGCTCTTAACCCCTTTTGACTAAATTTTCTATTTCCGGCTCCATATTTTCTGCTTGGACCCAGCGATGGGTTTGACTGCTCTGCACTGGCCCTTGATAATCGCCTCTGTGCAGTCCCCTTTCACCCACTGCCTCTGCATGCTGCAGGAGGCTACAGCCCAAACGCAGCCTTTCTGATGCCACCCAAGAAACAAATGATACAAACGGCTTTTCCTCTTTCAGCCTCATCTGATGTCTGATCTTTACTTCCTCCCTAACTCACATTTTCTTAACTTCTACAGGAACAGTGAAGGGTTCGCTTAACAGTTAAAGTGCTTATGTGTATGCATGCTAAGTCGCTTCAGTCATGTCTGACTCTTTGCCACCCGATGCATGGACTGTAGTCTGCCAGGCTCCTCTGTCCATGGGGTTCTCCAGGCAAGAATCTGGAATGGGTTTTCACGCCCTCCTCCAGGGAATCTTCCTAACCCAGGGACTGAACCTGCGTCTTTTAGACTTCTGCATCGACAGGAGGGTTCTGTACCACTAATGCCACCTGGGAAACCCCAGTTAAAATACTTAGACTATTTAAATGTCTTTGGCAACAAAAAAGCCATAACCATCTGTCCTGAGAAACTGTCGCGCACTGTCATAATAGCTGCTCAATACATTTGGTAATAAACTGCTGTGCATTCGTCAGGGCTCCCCTGGCATCTCAGGGGTGAAGAATCCTCCTGCCAATGTAGGAGACATGGGTTTGGTCCCTGGGTTGGAAAAATCCCCTGGAGAAGGAAATGGCAACCCACTCCAGTATTGTTGCCTGGGAAATTCCATGGACAGTGGAGCCTGGTGGGCTACAGTCCATGGGGTTGCAAACAGTCAGACATAACTGAACGACTTAACACACACACACAATGTGGTATGTGTTGTTACAACTGAAATGACCCAGATAGAAAAATAACATCTTAAGGGGATAAAAGAAGCTATCTCCATCGCCTCTGGTGGCCAGTGATTACTATGGCAAAATTATGGTCTGTTCTTCCAGCCTGTGCTGTTTTTGGCAGAAGCTCCAATTTATGACCTTTCTAAATTAAAATTTTCCCTTGGAGAAGGATTTTAAGAGGAGAATTTAACAATTAGGAGAGAACGATAGGTTTCTGCCCTGTGGAACATGCCAGCTACATCAGGTCCAAGTCCTTGGGTAGGGAACGCTCCCCCTAATTAACCAGCAACCTCACGCAGCTCAGCAATTTGGTTCTCCACCAGCTGCTGCCCAGGGCCTGTGAAGTGAGGAAAGCATCAAGTGGTTTCCTAGTTGTTTTGATCATTTCTCTAAGAGATATCATCAAAAATATAATAGGGGAAAAACCAAGGCCAATTCAACTTCATTTCGTTCTCTGTGGTTTTTTGCTCCAATTGATATCTGCCTTTTCTTCTGCCGTGTACAGGATGCAATGAACTGGCCAATGTTACGATAGCTGAGATGATCAGCCAAAATCTGGGAATCTCCAAACCCTTGTATCTGGGAGAATTCCAAAGGCTACTTGGGATTGTTTACCACGAAGTTTGTTGTTAACTCTAAATGATCTATTACTCTATAGGACCAACATGGCTAAATTAACTTGTAGATCGGTCCATTGTCAAAAGCATGAGCATTCATATTGGAGTTGGAAAAACCAGTATTAGAAGTAGCAGGGCTTGGTGCCAGTCCTTCATAGAACAATGGCCCCTGACCTTTATAGAAGAAGACTTTTCATTTCTCCGATTTGAGATTGTCTGGGGGCAGGGATGGTTGAGAAAGAGGTAGATGTGTGTGGAGGTGGAGGTTCTGCTCCCTTCAGCTAGTGTGACTTTCTGACCATGCTTTCAGTCTGCTTCCTCTTTCATAATCTAGTGATGGCAGATTTATCACTAGATATCTTGATAGCATCAAGAGTTTTTTTGTTGTTGTTCAGTGGCTAAGTTGTGTCTGATTCTTTGTGACCCAATGGGCTGCAGCAAGCCAGGCTCCTCTGTCCTCGACTATCTCCTAGAATTTGTTCAAGTTCATGCCCATTGAGTTGATGATGCTATCTAACCATCTCATCCTCTGCCACCCTCTTCTCCCTTTTGCCTTCAATCTTTCCCAGCATCGGGGTCTTTTCCAGTAAGTTGGTTCTTGGCATCAGTGCCAAAGTATTGGAGCTTCAGCTTCAGCATCAGTCCTTCCAAGGAATACCCACAGTTGATTTCCTTTAGGATTGACTGGTTTGATGTCCTTGCAGTCCAAGGGACTCTTGAGAGTCTTTTCTAGCACCACAGTTCAAAAGCATCAATTCTTCTGTGCTGAGCCTTTTCCATGGTTCAACTCTCACATCCATTCATGACTAGTGGAAAAACCATAGCCTTAACTGTATGGACCTTTGTTGGCAAAGTGACGTCTCTACTTTTTAATATGCTGTCGAGGTTGGTCATAACCCTTTGGCAAGGGTTACAGACAGACGTAAATGGGTTCACAAAGACATAGTATCTGGATCAATGGCTACCACTTAGCAGATGTTCAATAAATGCTATCTTCCTCCCAGAGATGAGCAGTGGAGACCCAGAAGATCTCCATCTACAGGATTGACCCCTCTGAGAGCTTTAGAAAGCCAGTGTAGGTGTGCCGGAGATAGGTGGTCATCTGGCAGGAGATCACAGCAGTCAGAGACCCCAGAGAAGGTGATATTTCAATCTCCTCCCTTCCCAGAGGAGGAGGAACTCAAGCCTGCAAGAAGGGACTGACGTGTCTACTGCCGCTTACCTAGCAAGTGGTGGAGCAGACACCCAGGTCTGCTCTTTTGTAACCTTTTATACCACTGATTGAACATATGCTGAATGCCAGATGGCACAGTGGTTAAGAATCCACCTGTCAATGCAGGAGGCCACTTGATCAAAACCAGTTTGATCCCTGGGTTGGGAAGATCCCCTGGAGGAGGAAATGGCAACCCACTCCAGTATTCTTGCCTGGGGAATCCCATGGACCAAGGAGCCTGGCAGGCTATAGTCCAAAGGATTTCAAAGACTCAGACACAACTTAGCAACTAAACAACAACAACAACGTCAGATGTTTACAGCAGCCCCATGAGAAGGGCTTTGTTTTGACTCAGCTGAGGCCGCTGAGGCTCAGACAGGTGAAGTCACTTGCCCACACTGACTCACTGGGTAGAGCATCTGGTCCTTGGACTATGAAGCTTTAGGTCGTCACATTTATTTTTCACCATCAGAAAGAGGCACTATGAGTCACCAGTACCTTCTAGTTCCAGGACTCAACAGCTAGACATCCAGCTAGGAACTAAAGTATAGAACTAGTAATCCAAGGCTTTTCTGTTCATTTATTTCAAATAAGATGCAAAAGTTCAATCAGCAGGAACACCTCCAGCCAGCATAAGGTCTGCTTCCTGTCTGGCTTGATAGACCATGGTTCTCCTGATGAGTTTCAAAGGGACCCTGAGCCCAGAATCACTGGACAGAATAACCGAGCGACCCAGCTTCGTTCCCACAAACATCGTGTCCAAGTCTCTATGAGGTAACCTCAGTTCACCATCCACTTGAGCTGGGAATGACCAAGCTCCGGAGAGCTCCCCCCCACCCCCACAGCAGAGCTGGCATCTGGATGCCCAGATGGAGGGATGGGCAGAGAGACAGTCCAGCACATCCTTTGGCCAGTTGACGCAGCTTTTTAAAGAGTTATCTGAGAGCAGCTGTGCCATCAGGGAAGATCTTGGCAGATGACAGCAAATCAGAAGATGTGATTGGCAGCCTGGGCAGCTTTTGCCTCCTCCTCTTCTCTGCTGCCCAGCTTCAGACCTGTGACTTTCTAAAGAAAGGATTCTGGCCCAAATCTGTACCCTAATTAGGCACCACGGTGGGGTCAGATGGTACCATTGTGGCCCACTGTTCCCAGCCCCTATTTTCTGTCAGGCAGCAGAGCACAGGAATAAAACATGTGGCGGCTTTGCCATTTCATAGCAGAGTGGGCTTGGACAAGCTTCTTATCTTGCTTAGACTTCTGGGTCCACATCTCTGATAGCAATAACAGCTGTACTTACCTCAGAAATGCTGGAGGGAATTAAATGAGCTCTATGCATGGACCCCTTGGGACAACCCTAAGTCCACTCGAAGTGCCTCATACCTACAATGTACACCGTTATTACAGCTTCTTATCAGTAAAATGGGGGTGACAGTATGTATGTGCTGTATTGTGAGAAAAACATGGCTGGCTGTTTCTGAAGGACCCAACACAACGCAGGTGCTGGGAGCTGAGGGTTGGGTCTCCGGCAGAGAGTCTGATCAGGGACGCCTCCGAGAGCACTGGTTTGGGGAATCTGGAAGCAGACACCCAAGTCTTTTCTCAGTCAATTACCAAATATGAGTAAATGTTATATAGATCAGATTAATGAATGCAGCTTACTCTGTCAGGAGATGATTCTTAAGGATTCTTAAGGAAAATGAAGAAGTCAGGTAAGCAGAGGTCAGGAGTCCTGGCTTGGGATGGACTCAACCATTCAAGATCGATGTAGCCTTGGGCAAACCTCTCCTTCACTCAGGCTTCACTTCTCTCTTCTGCCAAAGGAGCATCTAGCTGCCGCCCCCAAGTTCCTTCAAATGTACATGTCAAATAACCTTCCTTTGGGCAGTGCTCCTATCCACAGCTGCTGCTAAGTCGCTTCAGTCGTGTCCAACTCTGCGCGACCCCCATGGACAGCAGCCCACCAGTCTCCCCGTCCCTGGGATTCTCCAGGCAAGAACACTGGAGTGGGTTGCCATTTCCCTCTCCAATGCGTGAAAGTGAAAAGTGAAAGGGAAGCCCCTCAGTCACGGCCAGCTCTGCAGCCCCATGGTCTGTACAGTCCATGGAATGCTCCAGGCCAGAATACTGGAGTGGGTAGCCTTTCCCTTTCTCCAAGGGTTCTTCCCAATCCAGGGATTGAACCCAGGTCTCCCGCATTGCGGGCGGATTCTTTTATCAGCTGAGCCATAAGGAAAACCCAAGAATACGGGAGATGGTAGCCTATTCCTTCGCCAGGGAATCTTCACCACCCGGGAATCGAACCGGGGCCTCCTGCATTACAGGAGGATTCTTAGGTTTAGCAACATCTAGCTCACGAGGAGAATGCACACGCCCATCCTCACGGCGGCCTGTGTCCCTAACTTGGTGTTTGTTCATTCCGCAAATGGGTTTTGAGTCCTCGTTATGTGCCAGGCACCGTTCTAGAGACACTGATGAACAGAAGTAATGACGCGTCAGCTCTTAAGGGCGGGGTGGACAAACAAAAAAATAAAATAATAAAATAAGGTAGAATATGCAAGTGAACAAGACTCAAGAGGAGCTGAAGAAGAGGGAGGGTTGCGATTTTAGACGAGGCGGCTGGGGAAGCCCCCCGGCAGGTCGTGCGGCCGAGAGTAATACCTGGCACGCAGTAGTTCTGGGCACAGGCTCGATGGATACATAACTGAATGAGTAGAGCCTGAATCCTGAAAAGACTGATGTGGAGACGAATGTGGATAGTCGGTATATTTTGTCTGAAATGAATTAGCTCTGACAGTTTCCAGAGCAAGACTGAAGTGGTTGCATTACCATTATTTAAAACCTGAGAAGCTCACGGGGAAATAGGAGCCAGGTTCTCCTTCCAAACCAGGCCAAGGGATGGAGCCCGGAGCGTTAGAGGCGTTATTTGCACATTGCTGCCCCCTCGTGGTTGTACAAAATATAACCACACCTCTACATTGTATAAAATATAACCACACCTCTACACTGTTGTACAAAATATAACCACACCTCTACACTGTTGTATAAAATATAACCACACCTCTACATTGTTGCGGAGAAGGAAATGGCAACCCACTCCAGTATTCTTGCCTGGAATAATCCCACGGACGGAGGAGCCTGGTGGGCTACAGTCCAGGGGTTCACAAAGAGTCGGACACGACTGAGCGACTTCACTTTCATGTTCTACATTGTCTAGTTCTAGGGGAAAATATGGTGGCTCAGATGGTAAAAATATCTGCTTGCCATGCAGGAGACCTGGCTTCCATCCCTGGGTTTGGGAGATCCCTTGGAGAAGGAAATAACAACCAACTGCAGTATTCTTGCCTGGAGAATTCCAAAGACAGAGGAGCCTGGTGGGCTACAGTCCATGGGGTTGCAAAGAGTCTGACAAGACTGAATGACTAAGTACAGTACAGGGTAAAACATGCCCGTGGGCATGCCCCACCATCACTGGAGCAGAGAATGTTAAAAGAAGACCAGCTAATGTGAAATTTTGCAAGGGTAAGTTAATTTTAATAGAGTTGCTTTAATAGGTGAGGAGTAACTGCCCAGGTTTAGATGGGAAGGCCTAACACCATCAAAGTGGTCTAAGTATCTGAGGGGTACTGATAGAGTAACCTGATAGAATACTTGCTTGATACTGGCTTTGATAGTTGCCTTGGTACTTGCTTATTCAGTATCAAGTAGCTGACAGCATAGAGGTGGACACTTAATAAACAAGAACCTCATGCTTTATACATATTTTTGGCGAGAAAGTTAACAGTAGGAATGAAGACTGATTGAAAATCTAAGCCGTTCAGCATCTCCTTCAACATAATGAGAAAATAAGGTGATAAAGGTATGAGAAAACCAAGGGTCACTTCATAAACTTCTCTGAAAGTACTAGTCACTCAGTCACGTCTGACTCTTTTCGACCCCATGGACTGTAGCCCACCAGGCTCTTCTGTCCATGGAATTCCAGGCAAGAATACTGGAGTGGGCTGCCATTTCCTCCTTCAGGGCATCTTCCCGATTCAAGGATCGAACCTATGTCTCCTGTGTTTCCTGCATTGCAGGCGGTTTCTTTACCTGCTGAGCCATCAGGGAAGCCGGTAACAGATCATGTCAGAGCAAATACTACCTGTCACGAGTTTACAGGGATCGTAATGGATCAGGGTTCCTAGGAACCCAGCCCCTAAACTCCAGGAATGTTTCCTAGGGAATCTAGGTGTGGACTTCAGGGACCCTCTGGACTTTTCTTTGGGAGCCCTATTCCCAGAACGTTTAGGGAGGTATCAGGTCCAGATGGTTGGGAAACTCTAGGCCAGTTGTTGAAGGAGAGTTCTCCATGAAACAGGAGGGTCGTGTCCACTAACCGCTGTGGTTCTTCTGGCTGGAACATTGTTTCCTTTATACACACTTTCCTCATTTTACCTCTTATCAAGGTGATCAGTAATCAGGTCACTCTGTAACTAACTGGACTTGAGACAAGTTTTGTAGCCACTCCGAACTCTGTTTTCTCACCTAATGGAAGAAGAAAGGATAATCTACTTGCTGCTGTTGTTTAGTGGCTAAGTCGTCTTCGACTCTTTTGTGACCTCATGGGCAGTGGCCTGCCAGGCTCCTCTGTCCATGAGATTTCCCAGACAGGAATACTGGAATAAGTTGCCATTTCCTTCTCCAGGGGATCTTCCAGAGCCAGGGATCAAATCCGAGTGTCCTGCATCGGCAGGCAGGTTGTTCACCACTGAGCCACCTGGGAAGTCCGGATAACCTACTAGGTAAGACATGAATCAAGACATGAACAAGAATAGGCTCCTGAAAGAAGTGCTGATGTGAAGTCGCTCGGTCATGCCCGACTCTTTGCGAATTCATGGACGACTGTAGCCCGCCATGTGCCTTCGTGCATGGGACTTTTCCAGGCAAGAGTATTGGAGTGGGTTGCCGTTTCCTTCTCCAGGGGATCTTCTCAATCCAGGGGTCGAACCTGGGTCTCCGGCTTGCAAGCCGACTCTTTACTGTCTGAGCCACCAGGGAAGTACTCAGTTCAGTTCAGTTCAGTCCAGTCACTCAGTCGTGTCCGACTCTTTGCGACCCCATGAATCGCAGCACGCCAGGCCTCCCTGTCCATCACCAACTCCCGGAGTTCACTCAGACTCACGTCCATTGAGTCTGTGATGCCATCCAGCCATCTCATCCTCGGTCGTCCCCTTCTCCTCCTGCCCCCAATCCCTCCGAGCATCAGGGTCTTTTCCAATGAGTCAACTCTTCGCATAAGGTGGCCAAAGTACTGGAGCTTCAGTTTTAGCATCATTCCTTCCAAAGAAATACCAGAGCTGATCTCCTTTAGAATGGACTGGTTGGATCTCCTTGCAGTCCAAGGGACTCTCAAGAGTCTTCTCCAACACCACAGTTCAAAAGCATCAATTCTTCGGTGCTCAGCCTTCTTCACAGTCCAACTCTCACATCCATACATGACCACAGAAAAAACCACAGCCTTGACTAGACGGACCTTAGTCTCTGCTTTTGAATTACTATCTAGGTTGGTCATAACTTTTCTTCCAAATTAAAAGGGAAGTACTAGTGATAGATTAATAAATGCTTTTAAGAGCAAGCTTGTTAAAATTGGTATCTATATAAACTTAGAAAGCTCTCAAGATTCAAAAGTGATGTGAAGTCTTCTCTGATGAATTATTCCTGATGCTAGGTTCCTAGTAAGCTATGAACAATTTATCAAATAGTGAAAATTTCACTGATGGGCTTTGTCCACTTTTTTTTTTTCCAGGTATATTTCTGTCAGAGAGTAATTTGAAAGCCATTAAGGAAGAAAATTCTACTTTTTTCATGTTTGAAGATGACACTGCTGACCCCATTTTTACTCACATTTAGTTCCAATTGGATGTGAGTATTGGACTATGAAGAAAGCTGAGAGCCGAAGAATTGATGCTTTTGAGCTGTGGTGTTGGAGAAGACTCTTGAGAGTCCCTTGGACTGCAAAGAGATCCAACCAGTCCATTCTAAAGGAGATCAGCTCTGGGATTTCTTTGGAAGGCATGATGCTAAAGCTGAAGCTCCAGTACTTTGGCCACCTCATGCGAAGAGTTGACTCATTGGAAAAGACCCTGATGCTGGGAGGGATTGGGGGCAGGAGGAGAGGGGGACGACCGAGGATGAGATGGCTGGATGGCATCACGGACTCAATGGACATGAGTCTGAGTGAACTCCGGGAGTTGGTGATGGACAGGGAGGCCTGGCGTGCTGCGATTCATGGGGTCGCAAAGAGTTGGACATGACTGAGCGACTGAACTGAAGTTCAATGTTTCTGTACGGAACTGCCCTGGGTCCGCTTCTCGAGGTTCTTGTTTGCAGAATCAACTGCTTTTCTTCTTTTCTTCAAATCTGTAAACTTCTTATTTTTATGACTACAACAGTAAGACATGATTACTGTAAATAAAACTGGAACAAGTACAGAAATGCATGGCCTATAAAAAAACATTTTCCCTAATTCCAAAGTTGTCTCAAAGGGTTAGCATATGATAGTGCTCATTTTACTTATGAGTAAACTGATGTGTATGTGTGATTTAACAGAAATGGGATCATACTAACACATTTTTCTGGAATCAGATATTTTTAAAAATTTTATTTATTTCGTTAGATATTTTTGGCTGTGCTGGGTCCTTGTTGCTGCTCCAGGGCATTCTCTAGTCGTGGTGAGTGAGGCTGCTCTCTAGTTTGCGGTGGGCAGGCTTCTGATTGCAGTGACTTCTGTGAGCAGTGTGGGGTCTATGACATGCAGGCTTTGGTAGTTTTGGGCAGGGGCTCAGTTGCTCTGCCCTTGTGGGATCTTCCCAGGCCAGGGATTGAACCCGTGTTCCCTGCAATGCAAGGTGAACTCTTAACCACTAGACTACCAGGGAAACTCCAGATTTATTTTTAACTTTACACATCAGAGATAAGTTCTCCATCAATCTGCCTCTTCTCTGTCTCCCTGCCTGTGTGCAATTGTTGCAAATTCCACAGCAAGGTATGTATGCGTGTGTGTGTGTGTGTGTGAAGTCACTTCAGTTGTGTACGATTCTTTGCGACCCCATGGACTGTAGCCCACCAGGCTCCTCTGTCCATGGGATTCTCCAGGCAGGAATACTGGAGTGGGTTGCTATGCCCTCCTCCAGGGGATTACCTGTTCTAAATGCAGTTTGCCTGCCAGCTTGCCTGCTACCTTTAAGCAAACCGGATATGAAAAATCTCATTCATGCAAAGTATCTCAAAGCCTGGAGGAAAAGAAACAGTGAGTGAGACCCTCTTTTAAGACTGCAGAGCAGTGCGCAGCTGTGAGTGACTGAGCTGTGGAGGCCCTGGAGGCACTGTGGACAGTGTTTCTTAGCAACTTAAAGATGAATGGTACTGTGTTATTCTCATCTTACCTGTACAAATCATAGACTTTATGTTACAAATTTACACAGTAGTCATTTATCTCTGACTTATATAGAGTTTCCTTCCATGGAAGAGTTAAAGGGGAGGTAGGTCAGTTATTTGTGTGACATGTAAGTATCGGGCTGGCCAAAAAGTCCATCTGGTTTTTCCATAAGATGATGAAGTGCAAAGTTAAAGTCGCTCAGTCGTGTCCGACTCTTTTTGACCCCATGGACTATACAGTCGATGGAATTCTCCAGGCCAGAATGCTGGAGTGGGTAGCCTTTCCCTTCTCCAGGGATCTTCCCAACCCAGGGATCAAACTGAGGTCTCCTGCACTGCAGGCAGATTCTTTATCAGCTGATCCACAAGGGAAGCCCAAGAATACTAGAGTGGGTAGCCTTTCCCTTCTCCAGGGATCTTCCCAACCCAGGAATCAAACTGGGTTCTCCTGCACTGCAGACGGATTCTTTACCAACTGAGCTATCAGGGAAGCCAAGAAAGACTCAAACAAACATTTTGGCCAACCCAATATATGAACTTTGAAGATAGTTGACAATGTATTCTCTTCAGGGTGAAAATGTGCCCCACTCTTAACAGGAGTATAGTAGCATTTTTATTGAGTGTAAATGACTTACAGTGTTAGTTTCGAGTGCACAGCATAGTGAATCAGGATTTTTATAGATCAAAGTCCACTAAAAGTTATCACAAAACATTGCCTATAATTTCCTGTGCTGTACCATATATTCTTGTTGCTTATTTATTTTCTACGTAGTAATTTGAATTTTGTAACTTCATATTCTTATCTTCCCCTTCCGCCCGTTCCTCATCCCCACTAGTAACTGCCAGTTTGTTCTTTGTTTCTGGGAGTCTGTTTTTGGTTTGCTATATACATCAGTTTTATTCATTTATTTATTTTTAGATTCCACATGTGATGATATTATAGAATATTTCTCTTTCTCTGTCTGACTCATTTCCCTAAGCATAATATTTCCTGCTGCTGCTGCTAAGTTGCTTCAGTCGTGTCCGACTCTGTGCGACCCCATAGACAGCAGCCCACCAGGCTCCCCTGTCCCTGGGATTCTCCAGGCAAGAACACTGGAGTGGGCTGCCATTTCCTTCTCCAATGCATGAAAGTGAAAAGTGAAAGTGAAGTTGCTCAGTCGTGTCCAACTCTTAGCGACCCATGGACTGCAGCCCACCAGGCTCCTCCGTCCATGGGAGTTTCCAGGCAAGAGTACCGGAGCGGGGTGCCATTGCCTTGTCTGAGGTCTATCCATATTTATGCAAATGGCAGAATTTCATTCTATTTTATGAATAAGTAATATTTCACTGTGTGTATATTTATTTTCTTTATCCCGTCATTTATTGATGGGCATTTGTGTTGCCCCTATGACTTAGCTATTGTGAATAGTGCTGCTATAAACTTTGTGGTGCATAGATCTTTTCAAATTAGTATTTGTTCCTCTGTGCACTCCCAGGAGTGGAGTTGCGGGTCATATGGTGGTTCTACATTTAGTTTTTTTGGGGCCTCCATACTGTTTTCTGTAGTAGCATAAAACCAATTTATTAATACATTGTACCAACAGTCTGCAAGGGCTCCCTTTTCTCCACATCCTTGCCCACATTTGGTACTTGTAGATATCTATTTCGGTCGGTATGAGGTGATATCCCATTGCTTATTTGATTTGCATTTATCTAATAATTAGCAATGCTGAGCATCTTTTCATGTACCTGTTGACCATCTGTATGGCTTCTTTGGGAAAAAAAAGTCTATTCAAGTCTGCTGCCCATTTTTTTGTTTGGGTTGGGCTTTTTTGATATTGAATTGTATTAGCAGTTCATATATTTTGAATATTAACCCCTTGCTGATCATATTTTTATCTCTCCTTCGATTCTCAATGAGGCTGTTGCTGAATAAACTATCCTACATTGCAGATTTTTCCTTTCAGCACTTTGACTGTATCTTGCCCCTCCTTTCTGGTCTGCAAAGTTTCTACAGAAAAATCAGCAGATAGCTTTATGGGGATTCCCTTGTACATGACACTTTGTTTTTTCTTGCTGCCTTTAGAATTTTCTCCTTATTTTTAACTTTTGCTATTTTAATTATGGGCTTTCCTGGTGGCGCAGATGGTAAAGACTCCACCTGCAATGCGGGAGACCCAGATTCGATGCCTACGACACGTCCAGGTGTGGGCCTGTTTGGATCATCTTCTTTTGTACCCTCTGTGCTTCCTGTACTTGAATATCTGTTTTCTTCTTCAGATTTGGGCGGTTTTCAGCCATAATTTCCCCCAATGCATTTTCAATCCTCTTCTCTCTTCTCCTTCTGAGATCCCGATAATGCAATGTTGGTATGCTTAGTATTATCCAAAACTCTCTTAAGCTGTTTTCAATATTTTGATTTGTTTTTCCTTTTCCTGTTCTGACTGCGTGATGTCCATTATTCTATTTTCCAGATCACTTATGTGTTTTTCTGTATCACTTAATCTCCTATTCATTCCTCGTACTGTGTTTTTTACTTCAGTTCTTGAACTCATTAACTTCATTTCTGGTTGAGTCTTTTTTTTATACTTCTAGCTCCTTGTTACATTTTTCACTGTGTTTATCACATTTACGCTAATTTGGTTAACATGTTTATTGCCCATGCATTAAATTCTTTATCTGGGAAATTGTTTATCTCTGTTTCATTATTTTTTCAGGAGTTTTCTTTTGCTCTTTCAAGGGAGAGCAGTTGGCCTGCCTTTTCATTTTGCTTGACTTTCTCTGCCTCTATGAATTTAGATGAAATGTGATGTCGAAAGGGTGTTCTCAGGTGGAAGTGTCCCTATACCGACTGCACGCGCCCAGTGTCCCTAATGAGAGGACTGGACTGGACTTGGAGAAGTCGCACCCTTTCTCAGGGTGGACTGACGGTGGGTGCCTTGGGAGGGAGTGGGCCTGGAGAGGGGGCTGCTGGGATGAGGTATTTAAGGCTTCTCCTCTAAACCTCCTATTGGCCCTATGCTAGCTTGGTTTATAAACGGCCACAGGGTTGCTGCAGGCAGAGTTCGGGGCTGCCCTCAGCGCGCTGTCTGCGCAGCACCTGCAGTTTTTTTCTCTCGTTCTCCTCAGAGTCAGCATCACATGGAAGCCGTCTTTTTCCTTCATCACTGCCCCAGCCCCACCACCCGTCCCGGGCGGGGAGCCACACCACAGGGCCGGCGGGGTGGCGTGGGTTCCCCAGGTGGGACTG